>QVRM01004003.1:1292500-1400000 GCA_003439945.1 Dermanyssus gallinae
TTAAAGCAAATATATATTTTCCAATTGAACATGGTCTCAGAAATCTTGCTTTAGAGTGAAAGTTATATTAGTCAGATCCGTGACACTGGTGTTATTGCCCGGCATAGGAGCACAAAATGCGCGTTGCGAGACATCCAGTTCTCCTATACAGAAACCAAGCATAGGATAGTTCTGCTCCTTCTAAAGAACATAAAACGCCGGCTAGAAGACGCGACATAGTCGTTTAGAAAATAATTGGCAAAAATTAAAGTTATATTATTGCCTATCACTCTTGGTCACTTTATACACTCACTTATTCTCGACATATCTTCTAGAAAATCTTAATTACTCCGCATTCACGGCTTGCGTTGTCATAGATTTGGTAGCAAAATAATAATCGTCATGAAATGTGCCTAAATTATATTTTCTTCTCGTCTAGTTTCACGTTGTTTTGAACGCTATGACCGGTATGATTTTGACGTATCGGGCGCGAAAGCTAATCAAAAACACATCTAAACACCATGACGCATACTCTCTCTCTCTCTCTCTCTCTATATATATATATATATATATATATATATATAGAAAGGGCATAGAAGTATGTGACACCAGGGTGGAACGCTCAACTCGCTAGAGTTGCCGACAACTTCGTCCTGCATTGCTCTGAGTTAACTCGCCTCAGTACTTCAGTGGGAAAATGTACATGTTTTTATACATGTCTGTGTTTCTCCATCTACAGCGGTCCGACCTAATCGGTTCCTGTTTCTAAGCCTCCTGTTTTTCTGTATCGTCCATTCCTCATATGTGACAACTATGCGTGTGTATGTAAGCCCTTTTGTAGTCTAGTATATAATTTTCCTTTGTTCTTCTTATCCCTTTCTCTCTCTTTCTCTCGCCCTCTCTCCTACGCGCAAATTTGTCATTTAGTCTACTGTGGCGTGTTATCGATCTGCTCTACTATGTATATCGCTACTACTAACTAACCTGTTCGTCGAATCTACCTTCTGCGGTGGCCCGAAGGAGTTTATTTTCCTGCGGGGTATCTACTCTTTCTTTCCTGTTTTGATTTCCCCAATTTGAATTCTGCAATCCATCCCGCTCGCTTTCCCACCATCGCCACCGTCTGCATCTTTCTTTATCCCGATCTTTTCCTTCATGTTCCCTTGGCCGTCCGGCTAGACGTGCACCCAGACGAGTAAGAGCGAGACGGGTAAGCGTGCCAGGCAGTCAGAAAAGCTTCAGCCGGCCAATGAGTTAGGAGTCAATCGGTTCCCCGATTTGAATTTCACGCACTCTCTCGCCCTCATGGTTTGCTCTCCCGCCCTTTCTCCACCCATTTCCTCTCTCGCGTTTTCGTTGTCTCTCCTTGTCATTCGGGGTGTTTTTTATCGCTCGAGCCCGATAAAGTAGTACTGTGAGCGTCATTGGTGTTGTTGGTGTTGTTGCTGTCGCCATTGTCATCACCTCCGCTTCTCCGAGCTTCTCGATTACGCGATTCGCTTGCGCTACGATTAACGACCACGTCCATCACTTCTATCTCGTTGGTCTTTGATATATATATATAAATAATAATATATATATATACGCGTGGTGCGCGCGTGTGTCCGATGAGCGTATGTACGCGTATGTGCTTTAGTGCTTATTGATATGTAAGTATACACATATTATATGATGTGGGTAAAAGTGAATCAGAAACGACGAATAGACACACACATAGAGAGAGAGAGAGAGAGAGAGAGGTAAAGCCAGGTGTGATCAAGAGAGTGAAAGAAAGACAACGATCGTAGGAGAGAAAAACAGAGAACTGGGCACGGGAGCAACTGGAGAAGAAGCGGGACAAAGGCGGGAAAAGGAACGAGCTGGCCAGGCCTCCAAATCAGAAGAGCGAGGAGTAGAAGAAGGCGCGAACGAACGAAGGGAAGGAGCGGCTATTCCTATTTTGCTATCGCAGGCAAACACGCTACTACCACCACCACCACCATCATCACCACCACCACCACTATTACCGATTACTGCTACTAGATCGTGTTGATCGTCGTGTCGTGCGCCGCTGTTCGGCGCGCACAGCCGATTCTTTGCCCATTCTGCCGCAAGAGCAGCGGCGAGCGACAATCAACCCGAGCCCGAAGCTGCTCTATTTTTCCTCCACCTCCCTTACCAGTCCTCCACCCCCCCCCCCCCCAGAAAGACCCTACTTTGCTCTCCTCCGCGCTTTTCCTCCGAAATCTTCTTCTCGCTGTGCCGGCCGAAGCTCCCATCGTCTTCTCCCATGTCAGCCTTCCACCGCCCCTTTGACTGCTTGTCTACCTACCTAAGACACACGAGAGCGAGCGCCGGCCAAATGAGCCGGCTTCAGTTGGCTTCAGTTTAGAGCCCATCAGAACCCAGAGTCCCAAACCCCAAACATACCAGTTTCACTCTCGGCCGGGTTCAAAACGATCTTCCGCGGATGCTGAGGCGGCCATGGCTGCATGTGCTAGCGGGAAGGCTCTCTTGCAGTAGCAGGCCCATCTATCCAATCATCACGAGCAGTGGTTCTCGCACGTTATTCGCTGTTGGCTACCCGTGCGCGGGCGCCGCGCTCTTGCTCACTCCCTGTTTCCTATATATATATATATATATATATATATTCGCTCACCCATATACAACAACAATACTACTACTACTACTAATAACATGAATAAATGCAAATGTATAAATGATAAAAAAAACATCGATAACAGCAGTGAGAGCGGCAATTATGATTATATAATCATTGACAGCATTTAAATCAATCACGGTATCATTCATACAAACATTTAGAACAATCACCACACCGTTAGTGGGAACATTTACCACCACCACCACCAACTACAAGAGCAGCAGCCGCAGCAAAAATAACGACAACTACAACAAAAGTTGAAACCACAACAGCAGCAGCGATAACAACAACGATAACACCAACAACAAACACGACGGCAGCAATAACAAAGGCTAGCATTAGTGATTTGAGTCTCAACTACAACATGAAAATGCCACGACAACAGATCAATCCTGCGAAGACCGGCCAACGCCAAGCCTTGGTTTCGTTTTGCTAGGAGCGCTGTGGCTGTTGCTGCTGCTGTGTTAGTGTATTTGATAGCTGTTGGCCTGTGTTGCCAACTCCCGGCATAACCATGACCAGGAGTTGTTTTGTGCGATCATGATCTTTTATGTAGACCCCGGGGGTTATTTTCTAAACCTGTTGTCGTTTCTCTGCTGGTCGTGGTTTCCGATCGAGAAGCGCCGCTCGACGGCCGGTACTGTTTTCTATGCCAATGACATAGATATTGGATTTTGGCTAGAAGTCGGTTAACCCCTAGGCAGCAAAGCACACGTTGTGAGAATACGAGTCTCCTAGAAGAGATCAGAAGAGTAAAGATTGTGTCCGGAAGAGATTTTGCAAAAAATCCGATTGTCTCCATCTTTGTATGAGGCTGTCGAATGAGTTAGCAGCTTCTGTCGTCTTGGTATCGAGCTCCGTTCGGCAGGTTTTTGCCGCACAAGACATCTCATCAATAGGGCCAGACAGGCAGGTGTACCGGCAATGGTAGAAATACCCGCGCAGCAAAAAGCTTTCACTACACACTTTACTGGCATTCTCTAACTGCTTCTCAAAGAAAACCCCGCCTTTCTCCTAGGAGTCTTTGGTTTAGGTTCTCCCAACAGCTGCAGCAAACACGAGCAGCCCCCTTCACTTAAAAGAGCGTTCGACTTTAGAGTTGGCAAAATCGCTGAAGTTAATCTCTGCTTCCATAGCGCCACTACAATGACGTACACACAACGTTGGAAGGATTCTAAAAACACTGAGTCGCAGGAAACTTTGTGCATGAGCTCCACTACGAATGTGTAGCCGCTCGAGTAGTGTATCAATCCAAAAAGCATTTTATCCTACTATCACTCAATTCTTTTCTCCAACGAATGCAAAATATCGGCAATTTTGAAGCGAACGGATCGTATAAGATGGAATGATGTTTGTCGACGCTCCAATCGTCGGCAGCCCCGAAGGTCACCGAAACTCGGCAGACTCGCACGTTAGCAAAACTCAACAGCGGCTATTGTTTGCATTCATGTGATGATGATGGTGATTATTATTATTGCTTGGTCGTCGTCATTGTTGTTGTTGTTCTTGTTGTTGTTGTCGTCGTCATCATCATCATCATCATTGTCGTCACTCCACGACAAACCCTCCCACGACTATTCCCACCACAACCGCCACTACCATTGAGCCTGTCGACCCGCCGGCCCACATCAAATAGTAGTCTCGTAACAGTAGTGATCGCCGGTAGTAGTCATCGCCGTCGTCGTAGGAGTCGGCCACTTCTCGTTCGCCACCGCCAAGGCAGGGTCAACCTGTTCTCCACGCTCGCACACATCCACAGCTACACACACGCGCCAGCAGCGGAAAGCTAGCGGAGAGCGCCAGGCCAGGCTAGCGGAGAGCAAGCTGCGAGACCGGTCGGCAGCAGGAGACGGTCGACGGGCGGGCGCAGGGCAGGCTGCGAAGATTAGATAAGGTCATCTTGTTGTTGTTGTTGTCGTCGTCGTCGGCGTCCTCTTTTCGTCCCCCTCCTCCTCTTCGTTTTCTCCTTTCTCGCCTTTGCCTCATCTCGATCTCCATCTTCCCTTCGACGACCTCCTTCTCCCATCGCCCTCCCCCCCCGCCCCGCCGTATCGCGGCCCGCCAACCGGTTAGCCAGCAGCTCCGATTTGCGATGTCTCAACATCCCCCTTCCCCCCCCGACCCGGCCCGGCGCTTCAGCCAACGGTTCACCGTTAGGCCGCTGTCTATACTGTTTCCTTCATTGTAGCAATGTCATTGCACCATTCCCCATTGCCGCCTCCTCTACTGTCCGGCTGCCGCGGTTGCAGATGTGTCGCCTTCGCCCTCCTGGCCGTCATCGTTGTATTCGTTGTCATTGTCGAGGTGGTAGTCGCCGGTGTCGTCGCCGGCGGGAGCTATGGCGGCGGCTGCTGCTACTTCTGTTATCGCTATAGGTATCGCTACCACTTGCTGTCGGCGGGCGGGCGGGCGTCGCCGCAATGGTCGCCGCGTTGTATGGGCAGGCGGCGAAGAGACCCCACGAGAGTGGTAGACGCGGGGGCTGCAGAGCGGGGGACAGGAACAGGGGTAGGATCTGCTGGGGCAGGAACAGCAGCGCGCGGTCAGGAGCGGGGGGGGGGGGGCAACGAGGGCGGCACCAAGGGCAGGGAACGAGGGCAGCAGCAAAAGCAGAGATCAGGGGCAACAGCAGCAAAGGCAGGGAACAAGGGCGGCGCGGCGGCACCAGCAGCAGCAAGGGCAGAGACGGTTCCCTACGGCTCCCCGATACGGCGAGCCGAGGGCTGCTGGCTGGTCGGCTGGATGAGGAGCGCTAGCTGATAGCGTTCGCCGACAGTCCGGCGTTCGGATAGCGGCGCGCAGCTTTATCGCAGGCAATGAGTTTACCGATAAGGCTGCTGCTGCTGCCACCGCCGCTACCCCCGCCCCTCCCCCTTACCCTGCCGACTCCGTCGTCTCCTCTGCTGCTTGTGTCACTCCCGCAACCCTGGACTCGGCGGCGTCCCTGCGGCCACCTCACTGCGCCAACACAGTCGCCGTCACTGCCGTCAAGGCTAGCCCAGCCCAGCCTAGCCTAACTCTTACAGGCTGCCCTTTTGCCCAAGTAGTCAGTCCGTTTCTCGTCTTGTCAGTGTTCAGAAATAGAAGCAAGGTAGAAAACGAAATAGAGGGAGAAGGAGAGAGTGAGAGAAGGAAGGAGCAAAAAAGGTGGACAGACAAGGGGAGATCGTAAAAGAGGCAGCCGAGGAGGGGATGGAGAGTGAACAAGGGGACTCCTATGACAAACTGAATGCAATCACTATACCCAAATCTTGCAATTACCTTACTCACCCGCGTATAATTATCGGCAGCGAATGTTTACGTCCAGTCACCCCGTTGTTGCGTCTCGAAGGGTGGTGTGTGTGGGGGGCTAATTCTCCTTAATGTCACTATTGTTACAACCACTTATTTCTGCGGTTTCTGATGGATTTCGACTGCAGGCCAACAATTCAACGCGCAAATCCCAATAGGGAAAAGCAAGTGACAAAAGGTAGCTACTTCTATCGACAAGCTACAGTTTGATTGTTGCATGACCCATGACGACGACGACGACAACGATGACAGTTTTCTTCGGCGTTCGAACGATTGGCCAGTGCGTCGTTATCTGGAAGCATTCAGGAGCATCGTCAAAAGACCGACAAAGGCGAAACGTCGATAGGAACTTACAGCGGATGATCACGTGCCGCCGAACGTATAAATCCAGCAACGGTGCAAAACAGTATAAGGTGTATGTACATACTTGCGGATAGGTACTTCTGCAGGTCGTTGACAGTTTTGTCAGTGTGCGTAGCGGGGCACTGCAAACATAGCGGGATGCCTGCACAACAGCTAAGAGGAGCATGGCGGCAGTTCCTTGTCCAAAAGGTAAACGCATACAGTCTAAATCTAGCCATCTTTAAACATTAAACGCACACACACACACACCGGGCCTACATTCCGTCGCCAAAAATGCATTGATTCAATAGAACAAGTACATAGAATACTTATGCTGCGGGAATTTGGAATGCTGCTTCCAGCATGTGCAAGCCACGTTACGTCGGAATAGGAGCCGAGTTAGCTAACTCGGCCCGCATGTAGCCGGTCGTCGTTCCTATACGTCCATCGCGTTTCCATCTTACTACGTTACCGTACAGAAAGAAGGCTGATTGCTGACCGTCCGATGGCGATATAAACCGGCTGGTAGATAGATAGCCAAGGGCATGCTTCTATCGAAGATCTGACCGTTGCGAAGGGAACAAGCGTAAAAGGATAATCAGTGGCGGCTGTGAGCAAGTGTAGACACGATAGCAGCACCGGTTCGACAGTTCCGATAAGTCGTCGAACGTTAGAACGACAGCCAGTGAGAGACGATGTGGAAAGGCAACGCAAAACGTTATATATATATATATATATATTTATATGTAGAACCAGAAAGCGAGAAGACGGAATACGAACACCCACGAGGAGAGACAACAGAGAGAAAGCGAAAGCTCACCAGGGAAACATCGCTATATATAGTATACCTCAACCAGCCACTCTCTCTCTCTCTCTCTCTCTGTTTCTGCTCATGTGTGTGGTGCAGAAGTCGTTTTCGCCGTAGTGGTAATAGTTGTAGTAGGATGGACGCGGAGTGAACGCAGCGGACGAAACTCAGCATATATATATATAGATATATATACGATGTGACCATTGGACGATTCTGACCGGCTGTTGGCGGTAGCGGTGGGCACTGCTGTACCGCTGATGCCGATGGTGCCTTGCTTTATCTTATCGTCAACGTTAACCCTTCACTTGCAGCGATAAGGCCACGACTGGGCGGCCGGGCGGCGGCTGCGGCAAAGGGCCGGAGAGGAATTCCGGAAGAATATAGAAGGGCAGAGAATAGGGTGCTGAAGGGGGGGGGGTTGCAGTGGCAGTGGGGGCCGGCAGAGGACACCGCCGAGGCGGTCGTGGCCGAGGGGGGCACGACGACGACGTCGACGACAAAGAAGCAGCATTGGGAGCTGTCGAGCAATGAGAATATCGCTTCACCAGTCGTCCCTCCCGGCGGCGGCCGCGACGTTATCTGTGCCGGCCAGTGCGCTCGCGGATGGATAACAACAACAACGGCGCCCCCGCCGCCCCCGCCATGGAACCAACTCCGCCCTTGTGAGCATTTCTCCCTCGCTTCCCTCCCCCCTCTCTCTCGCTCTCTCTGTATTTCTCTTCATGTTTCCCTTCCTTACCGGGCCCGACCCGAGGCCTCTTGCGTCTTGTCTCTCAGAGCGTCTGTCTCACTGTTTTCGCCTCTCGCTCTGTGGCCTTCGCGCTCGTCGAAGGAACAGCGACAGTGGCAGACCCTTTCTGACCGGCCCCTTTCAACGATGAGGAGACGATAAACTGGCGGGCTGGTGAAGAGCTGGTCCGAGCCCTCCGATGGGGCGTTTGTCTTCTTCGACCGGCCGACCGCCAACCAGCACCGCTCGGCGACAGCAGCAACAGCACAAACACCAGGGGGTTTCGACGACCCCCCTTTGGCACTGCTAAGACTCCCGAACAGGAGGAGGAAAAGCTAGCGATTGTGGCAGCGGCTACACAAATATGGCTGGTCAACTGTCCTACTTGTAAACTTTGTATTATCAACCAATATATATATATATATATATATATATTTTTTTTTTTTTTACATATTTGTAGAAGGCGCGGGTGAGAGACAGGGCAGCGCAATGTAATCGATTTACTATATACGTGAACGTATGTATTGCATACAGTTGATCTATGAACATCTGAGGGACGAGTTGTCGTGGCGAGATCTCATGGCGAAAAACGAGAAGCGTTGTTGGACCGATGCTTTGTTGCCGATCATTGAGCCAGTAGCGGTACTTGATAATACATGCCTATTTGTATATATATATATATATATATATATATATATAGACAGATGCATACAGAGAGAGAAGAATAAAGGAGGGAGACGGGACGAGAAATATAGGCTAGTCTGACTACGACAACGTGCCGACTATCATCAGTGAAACCGGCAGCGAAACAGTCTCTTGCTCTTTAGATACGCTTTGTGCACCTAAGACCTGGGAAGCCCTGTCCAGATGTGCCGCATAACTCTAGTTTGCAGAGATTGTCTTGCCTTTGCTTTCTCTCCCCCAATATATACATATATATATATATGCCCCTTTGACTGACGCTCCTCGGGTACTTGAACGTTAGGGTAAAGACTCGCTAGAGAGAGACAGATTTCGTTCGTTATCAATTTCGTTCTAAAAGCGTTTGAAAAATCATATAGAGGTATGTTTTCCGCGGAACCTTTGTGCATGCGTAGGTGTACACAGTGAGAAAAAGGCCGCAAAAATATCCTATAAGCACGGAGAAAAAACGGGCCAACTTATTGTTTGAAGTAAAGAGTTAAGAATGAAAGCAATAAAATGGGCAATTTAACTAAATCATTCTAAAAGATTTATCCGCCAGCGAAGTGGGCGTTAAACGATAAAATAAACGGGTGCGATAATCTCGCTGACACCCCTCCCTCCAGGTTCTCTCCGGAAACGATAGATTTACTAGGGCAACATAGTATTTGTCACATCAATCCACCCCCCCCCGTATCTTGCACGGCATAACGTATGATGGAATCCGTGGGCTGCAAGACCCGTTATCAAATGTCGGTTCAACTTGCCATTGCACCGGTATTGCGGGGGTCCGCGCTGTTGTCGGTAAACCTTAGTTTCTACCCCAAAACACTTCTCTGTAACGATATTTTTATCTGAGGCAGATTAGGGCAGGTTGGGCGAATAGACAAATCGCTGCATAAAGGTAGTCGGCACTTTGAACGAGGCGGTAAAGCCCCACCACCCTAAGTTTCAGGAAGGATTATCTGCCTTTTCTCTCTTTAGCGGCTGTCGCTTCTTCATGGTCAGGTTGTTCTGCCATATGTGAACTATTAATAACAATGAGCCATAACCTTTAGATCAAGGAGGCGAATTGCGGTTGCAAGGAAGCCGACACTAAGGCACTGGCGTTGTTAAATAACGTAAGAGGCTCAACGATGCGATTACCACTAATCAACACCGACTGCACTGATTGGCGCACACCTAAGTGGTGGTGGTGGCGGCGGCGGCGGCGGCGGTGATCTGGTGGCCAGCTGGTGTTTTGTCGGAAGATTGACACACGTTTCTGTCAACGGTGGCACTTGTTCTTCTTTAGAGTAGAGTGCATTTGCAAGTGGCTGTAGTTTTGAGCCTGCATGCAGCGGTTTCTATATTGTGATATTTGGTGTACGATGGCCACTCTGCACGCGCAACAAACACGCGCCAGTCAGATGGGCAGATGACTGGCCCGGGCTAACGGGTCGTTAGCACTCCGGTCCGCCACCGATAACGCGGGTCGTGTGGAACCTTCGGTCGTGTCCAACTTGTGTTGCGTACAACTACTATAACCTGCAGAATAGAATCCCCAGCAAGCCAATAACAATAGCCGTACGAAAATAAGACCTTCGAAACCTTAGGTTTTCGTTCATGCCTTTGGAACCACAGTGGAATTTTGGGCAAGGTGGCAAGAGGCCGCTGCTTCTGGGCCTGACGCGTCAATAAAGCTCCCCAGTCGACAACAAGTAGTTGTAGCTAGCGAAACAGCGCAAATGCTGTCTGTAGATGATCTTACCGGAGGCGGGCGACAATAAGGACAGACACAACAATACCTAAGAAGACTGAACATCACCACCAATAACAACAACAACAAGACGAATGACAACATCCACGAGAAAAGCAACAACAACAACAACAGCACAAACGACAACAACAACAACACGGACGACGACAACAACAACAACATGAACGACAACAACAACAACATGAACGACAACAACAATAATAACTACATGAACGACAACAACAACACAAACGACGACAACAACAACACGAACGACAACAACATCAACAACAACAACAACAAGGGCGTCGTCGATTACAGCAATGCCGTCACTATATATGGTCAGATTGTTCTTGTTGTCTTGTTGTCATCGTGGTTTTCGGTCGGACGAGGTAAAGTCAACAACAACAACAACAACAACAACAACAACAACAACAACAACAATGTTCAGACGCTGCCGCTGCCGCCGCCATTCACTGTCATCATTGACCGCGGTCATGGTCGTCTGCTCCTGCTGTTGCTGGTGTTTTTCTGTAAGTACCCACGACGCCGACGACGACGGTGACGTTGCTGCCGGCACCCCCCAGCCGGTGCCCACAACCCCCCAGCCGACGCCGCCCCCTGCCCCTCCCCCCCTCCACCAGTTATTGTTGCAGCAGCAGCAGCAGGAGCACCGTCATTATTGTGACTGAGTGTGACTGACTGACTGACTCAGTGCCTGACTACAACAAACAGAGACAGGCAGCCGCGGACTGGGAGCCGCCGTGGATACGCCGTACTGCTGCAGCAGCAGCAGCAGAAGCAGCAGCTGTTGTTGATGTAGTATTTGTAATAGTAATAGTAGTAGTAGTCGAATTATCGTCGGGATCAAATCGTCGAACATCGCCGCTATAGTAGCGGGCTGTAGGATGACGATAATGGTTATGTTATGCTATGATAATGGTGGTGGGGGGTGAGGTGGTGTATGAGATATGTATGACAGTGGTGGCGGTGGTAGTAGCGATGGAGGGGGGTAAAAGCTGTTGATGATGGAGGGGGGGGGTAAGGGATGTTGATGATGGTGGGCGTGAAGGGGTAATCGTGGGGTGTGTGGGAGTGTCGTCGATGATGATGATGATGATGATGATGGTGATGATGGTGATAATAATGATGATGCTGGCGGTCTTGCTTGTGATGTTGGGGATGATGATGAGAATGGTTGTGGTGGTGGTGGTGGTAGTGACAACGGCACAACGACGGACAGACCGACACAGAGGTAGAAGCGGAGGAGGCCGAGCAAAAGAGCGATCGAAAGAGAAACAGATATAAACAGGCAGGATGAGTGTGAGAGCAGATTCGAGTATATATATATATATATATATATATATATATATATATATGTGGAACAAAATCTGATAGCGGTGAGCAACCCGATACGTGCTAGATAGGTGGGCATATATATATATATAGTAGATCGATATAGATATAAATGAATAGATACAGATAGATAGATAGATACATAGATATATAGACTGATAGGTGGACAGATATCGACATTGATCGGACGGAAAAGATACGCAAACGACAAAGAGCACAGCAAGCAGATCGTATCGAATCGGGTCTGGTCGGGCCGGACCAAACCAAAGCGAAACGTTGCTGATCGGAGCGACCAGAGAGAGAGAGAGAGAGAAAGAGCCGCCGGCTGAGAGAGACAGAAAGAAATATATATATATATATATATATATATATATATATATATATATTAAAGAGAGCGAGAGAGAGAGAGACGGGAGAGAGAAAGTCTACAGGTCCGCAGGTCCGCGCTGATCGTCGAGATAGATGCAGATGCTGATGATGCAGGCCGGCAATGCGGCGATAGCGCATCGTGCGCGCCTCAGCATCGATCGAGCTGAGTCGATAAAACGACTGATCAACGTTTGCTGCCCCTAACCACCACCACAACCACCATAACAACAACAACAACAACCGCTGCTGCTGCCGCCATTGTTGTTATTGTTGTTGTTGTTGTTGCTGCGGCGAATTTTCTGCTTCTGACGATAACAGCGACGAATTGAAGCAGCAGCAACAACAGCAACAACAACAACAACAACAACAACAACAACACCAACAAAATTAAAAACAACAACAACAACAACAACAACAGAAGCAACCACCCAAGCGCAGTGGCGTGCAGGGCCTAGCCAAATCGATGATTTAGACCGGCCGTCGTCAACGTCGCCTTGATAGATCAACACGACAAGGTAGCACTGCAGATACTCGTACAAGAGCCAACCACCACCACCACCACCACCACCACTGGCTCTACCACACTCATGCTGTAATAGCCTTTCTGACTAAGCAGGGTGAGGCTGCTCGACAAGCCGGCATTTTACATCTTCAGTGACTTAGTACTTCAGAGGGCCAGCGATGAATGAAGAGAACGTCTGTCGTCCAAATATAGCCGTATAAGTACCACTTCTTAGGCTATTTTCTTCCTAGGCGAATTGTTCCAAGTGAAACGTCTTTTTTTCGAACTTTATTCGAAAATGCACATACAAACACACACACACACACACACACTCAACACACGTGTTGGATGTGTGCTTTTGTTTCGTTTTTTGTTAACAATAATCCCTTGTTAAATTATGTACCATCTTGAAATGCAATGTTATTGCGAAATAAACCATATATATAATCCCTTGTTATAGCGTGGATTGACCAAGGTACATACAACGCAAGTGTGACAAACGCCTGGGCTGTTTTTTGTTGCTCTGAATTTGCTCTTCTACACTGACACCTGGCTGACATGTTCGATTACCGAATAGGTTTGTAAGCAACGAACCGGTTTGTAAGAAACAACGAGCTGCCGGTTTTTTAGAAACAACGAGCCGCCGGTTTGTAAGAAATCGGCGGCCTGTTGTTTCGTGGCTCGTTGTTTCTTACAAACCGGTTCGTTTCTTACAAACCGGCGGCTCGTTGTTTCTTACAAAGCGGCGGCTTGTTGTTTCTTACAAACCGGCGGCTCGTTGTTTCTTACAAACCGGCGGCTCGTTGTTTCTTACAAACCGGTTCGTTTCTTACAAACCGATTCGTTTCTTACAAACCGGCGGCTCGTTGTTTCTTACAAACCGGTTCGTGTTTTACAAACCGGCGGCTCGTTGTTTCTTACAAACTGTTCTTACAAACCGGCGGCTCGTTTTTTCTTACAAACTGTTCTTACAAACCGGCGGCTCGTTGTTTCTTACAAACCGGCGGCTTGTTGTTTCTTACAAACCGGCGGCTCGTTGTTTCTTACAAACCGGCGGCTCGTTGTTTCTTACAAACCGGTTCGTTTCTTACAAACCGATTCGTTTCTTACAAACCGGCGGCTCGTTGTTTCTTACAAACCGGTTCGTGTTTTACAAACCGGCGGCTCGTTGTTTCTTACAAACCGGCGGCTCGTTGTTTCTTACAAACCGGTTCGTGTTTTACAAACCGGCGGCTCGTTTTTTCTTACAAACTGTTCTTACAAACCGGCGGCTCGTTTTTTCTTACAAACTGTTCTTACAAACCGGCGGCTCGTTTTTTCTTACAAACTGTTCTTACAAACCGGCGACTCGTTGTTTCTTACAAACCGGCGGCTCGTTGTTTCTTACAAACCGGTTCGTTTCTTACAAACCGGCGGCTCGTTGTTTCTTACAAACCGGTTCGTTTCTTACAAACCGGTTCGTTTCATACAAACCGGTTTGTTTCTTACAAACCGGTTCGTTTCTTACAAACCGATTCGTTTCTTACAAACCGGCGGCTTGTTGTTTCTTACAAACCGGTTCGTGTTTTACAAACCGGCGGCTCGTTGTTTCTTACAAACCGGTTCGTGTTTTACAAACCGGCGGCTCGTTGTTTCTTACAAACCGGTTCGTGTTTTACAAACCGGCGGCTCGTTTTTTCTTACAAACTGTTCTTACAAACCGGCGGCTCGTTGTTTCTTACAAACCGGCGGCTCGTTGTTTCTTACAAACCGGTTCGTTTCTTACAAACCGATTCGTTTCTTACAAACCGGCGGCTCGTTGTTTCTTACAAACCGGTTCGTGTTTTACAAACCGGCGGCTCGTTGTTTCTTACAAACCGGCGGCTTGGTGTTTCTTACAAACCGGTTCGTGTTTTACAAACCGGCGGCTCGTTTTTTCTTACAAACTGTTCTTACAAACCGGCGGCTCGTTTTTTCTTACAAACTGTTCTTACAAACCGGCGGCTCGTTTTTTCTTACAAACTGTTCTTACAAACCGGCGACTCGTTGTTTCTTACAAACCGGCGGCTCGTTGTTTCTTACAAACCGGTTCGTTTCTTACAAACCGGTTCGTTTCTTACAAACCGGTTTGTTTCTTACAAACCGGTTCGTTTCTTACAAACCGATTCGTTTCTTACAAACCGGCGGCTCGTTATTTCTTACAAACCGGTTCGTGTTTTACAAACCGGCGGCTCGTTGTTTCTTACAAACTGTTCTTACAAACCGGCGGCTCGTTTTTTCTTACAAACTGTTCTTACAAACCAGCGGCTCGTTGTTTCTTACAAACCGGCGGCTCGTTGTTTCTTACAAACCGGTTCGTTTCTTACAAACCGATTCGTTTCTTACAAACCGGCGGCTCGTTGTTTCTTACAAACCGGTTCGTGTTTTACAAACCGGCGGCTCGTTGTTTCTTACAAACCGGTTCGTGTTTTACAAACCGGCGGCTCGTTTTTTTCTTACAAACTGTTCTTACAAACCGGCGGCTCGTTTTTTCTTACAAACTGTTCTTACAAACCGGCGGCTCGTTGTTTCTTACAAACCGGTTCGTTTCTTACAAACCGGTTCGTTTCATACAAACCGGTTTGTTTCTTACAAACCGGTTCGTTTCTTACAAACCGATTCGTTTCTTACAAACCGGCGGCTCGTTGTTTCTTACAAACCGGTTCGTGTTTTACAAACCGGCGGCTCGTTGTTTCTTACAAACTGTTCTTACAAACCGGCGGCTCGTTTTTTCTTACAAACCGGCGGCTCGTTGTTTCTTACAAACCGGCGGCTCGTTTGTTTCTTACAAACCGGCGGCTCGTTGTTTCTTACAAACCGGTTCGTTTCTTACAAACCGATTCGTTTCTTACAAACCGGCGGCTCGTTGTTTCTTACAAACCGGTTCGTGTTTTACAAACCGGCGGCTCGTTGTTTCTTACAAACCGGCGGCTCGTTGTTTCTTACAAACCGGTTCGTGTTTTACAAACCGGCGGCTCGTTTTTTCTTACAAACTGTTCTTACAAACCGGCGGCTCGTTTTTTCTTACAAACTGTTCTTACAAACCGGCGGCTCGTTGTTTCTTACAAACCGGTTCGTGTTTTACAAACCGGCGGCTCGTTGTTTCTTACAAACTGTTCTTACAAACCGGCGGCTCGTTTTTTCTTACAAACTGTTCTTACAAACCGGCGGCTCGTTGTTTCTTACAAACCGGCGGCTCGTTGTTTCTTACAAACCGGTTCGTTTCTTACAAACCGATTCGTTTCTTACGAACCGGCGGCTCGTTGTTTCTTACAAACCGGTTCGTGTTTTACAAACCGGCGGCTCGTTGTTTCTTACAAACCGGCGGCTTGTTGTTTCTTACAAACCGGTTCGTGTTTTACAAACCGGCGGCTCGTTTTTTCTTACAAACTGTTCTTACAAACCGGCGGCTCGTTTTTTCTTACAAACTGTTCTTACAAACCGGCGGCTCGTTTTTTCTTACAAACTGTTCTTACAAACCGGCGGCTCGTTTTTTCTTACAAACTGTTCTTACAAACCGGCGACTCGTTGTTTCTTACAAACCGGCGGCTCGTTGTTTCTTACAAACCGGTTCGTTTCTTACAAACCGGTTCGTTTCTTACAAACCGGTTTGTTTCTTACAAACCGGTTTGTTTCTTACAAACCGGTTCGTTTCTTACAAACCGATTCGTTTCTTACAAACCGGCGGCTCGTTGTTTCTTACAAACCGGTTTGTGTTTTACAAACCGGCGGCTCGTTGTTTCTTACAAACCGGTTCGTGTTTTACAAACCGGCGGCTCGTTGTTTCTTACAAACTGTTCTTACAAACCGGCGGCTCGTTTTTTCTTACAAACTGTTCTTACAAACCGGCGGCTCGTTGTTTCTTACAAACCGGCGGCTTGTTGTTTCTTACAAACCGGCGGCTCGTTGTTTCTTACAAACCGGCGGCTCGTTGTTTCTTACAAACCGGCGGCTCGTTGTTTCTTACAAACCGGTTCGTTTCTTACAAACCGGCGGCTCGTTGTTTCTTACAAACCGGTTCGTGTTTTACAAACCGGCGGCTCGTTGTTTCTTACAAACCGGCGGCTCGTTGTTTCTTACAAACCGGTTCGTGTTTTACAAACCGGCGGCTCGTTTTTTCTTACAAACCGGCGGCTCGTTTTTTCTTACAAACCGGCGGCTCGTTTTTTCTTACAAACTGTTCTTACAAACCGGCGGCTCGTTTTTTCTTACAAACCGGTGGCTCGTTGTAAATTACAAACCGGCGGCTTATTGTATCCTACAAACCGGCGGCTTGTTGTTTTTACAAACCGGCGGCTCGTTGTTTCTTACGTTTTTTTCGAACTTTATTCGAAAATGCACACACAAACACACACACACTCACGTGTTGAATGTGTGTTTTTGTTTCGTTATTTGTTAACAATAATCCCTTGTTATAGCGTGGATTGACCAAGGTACATACAACGCAGGTGTGACAAACGCCTGGCCTGCTTTTTGTTGCTCTGTATTTGCTCTTCTACACTGACACCTGACTGACATGTTCGATCACCGAATAGGTTTGTAAGAAACGAACCGGTTTGTAAGAAACTACGAGCCGCCGGTTTGTAAGCAACGAACCGATTTGTCAGAAACTACGAGCTGCCGTTTTTTTAGAAACAACGAGCTGCCGGTTTTTTAGAAACAACGAGCCGCCGGTTTGTAAGAAACCGGCGGCCTGTTGTTTCTTACAAACCGGTGGCTCGTTGTTTCGTGGCTCGTTGTTTCTTACAAACCGGTTCGTTTCTTACAAACCGGCGGATCGTTGTTTCTTACAAACTGGCGGCTCGTTGTTTCTTACAAACCGGCGGCTTGTTCTTTCTTACAAACCGGTTCGTTTCTTACAAACCGGCGGCTCGTTGTTGTTTACAAACCGGTTCGTTTCTTACAAACTGGCGGCTCGTTGTTTCTTACAAACCGGCGGCTCGTTGTTTTTTACAAACCGGTTCGTTTCTTACAAACCGGCGGTTCGTTGTTTTTTACGTTTCTTACAAACCGGCGGTTCGTTGTTTTTTACGTTTCTTACAAACCGGCGTCTCGTTGTTTCTTACAAACCGGGGACTCGTTGTTTCTTACGAACCGGCGGCTCGTTGTTTCTTACAAACCGGCGGCTTATTGTTTCTTACAAACCGGCGGCTCGTTGTAACAACGAGAGACTCGGCGACAGCAATACCAACAGCAGCAACAACAACAACGACAAGTGCCTAGCCAAAGTACTCTGTTTCGGGCATTTTCGAGGGCCGGTAATCTGAAGCCACTGCTGTTGTTGTTATTAAGGAAAAAAGCTAGAGACGCAACCCATGCAAAGTGGGCCGTATGCAACGTGGATGCACGCACCGCAGAAAGTACACAGAAACCCCCCAAAATGGAAGTCGTTGTTGTTGTTGTTGTCGCCGCTGTTCCCTCCTCTCCGCCCATATTGACATCCTGTCTGCTAACCGCTCTAATAATTAATTACTGGTAATTAACACAAGATGGGATGATGCCAAGTTGTTGTCATATAAAGCCAATCTTTAAGTGCGGCCAATGCGCCAAATTCGAGTCCCATTTCTCACTCGATGCTGTACACATACAAGATTGAACGTGTACTGATCCCGAGCTACTGGCGATCATCACCTTTCGTTCACGAAATTACCTGTATACCGTACGTACTCGATCAGCTCTTTTTAATGTTGTTGTGGCTGGTGTCAAGAATGGTTATCACAGCAGTAAGGGTTTCAACATGTTTTTATTATATAAACCCCTGATTGTGTACGGTTTTCGTTGTTACGTTAACAGTTATAACAATTGTCAGCGTGTTCTCGTCCTATGTCCCGAGCTGATGACTCACCTCTAAGAGTGTATCTAAAGGCAAGCGTAGTTATGCACGAAATAATGACCAACGGTATAAATCAATTGAGTATTATGTGCAATCATCATTTAGCTAGGTAACTATTTGGTAGCGGGTACGTCAAAGACGCTAAGTCCATTACGTACACGCATATATAATAAGACGCGCACTGCACCCAGCCACGCATTGCTTAATAAAGAGCGGTCTGTGCGCCCGCAAATAGGCAAGACGATTAGAAGCCGAGTACGGCCATCAAAAACGCAAGTTTTGGCTCTATCAGGGGCAGATCTTTGTGTAAAATATATTTGTAGAGTGCAAATGTATTTCCAAACCAGCGTAATGAAACGCAAGTTTTGGCTCTATCAGGGGCAGAGCTTTGTGTAAAATATATTTGTACAATGCAAATTTATTTCCAAACCAGCATAATAAAACGCAAGTTTTGGCTCTATCAGAGGCAGAGTTTTGTGTAAGATATATTTGTACAATGCAAATGTATTTCCAAACCAGCATAATGTCGAGCCCGGTGGCGTGATGGGTGCATGCGTCTGCGCCTCGCGACCGGAGGAGACACATAGGTGCGCGGGTTCGAGCCCCACCGTTGCACATTTGTATTTATGGGGGTCCGTCTATAAAGCAATGCGAAAAGCAGTCCCATGGACGTTAAATCTTAGCTGAGAGTCAGCCCCGAAGGGATCTTAAACCAGCATAATGCCTTACCAGGCGACCGGTGGTTGTACTGAAATATGCATCTAAGCGTGAAGCTCAGTGATAACTGTACCAGGAGTCGAGCCTGGTGGCAAGGTGCATTCGCCTGAGCCTCGCAACCGGAGGAGACAAATAGATGCGCAGGCTCGAGTCCCACTGTTGCACATTTGTATTTATGGGGGTCTGACTGCATTTGCACTTATGAAGGCGAACGTACATACGAACAGCAATGCGAATTTACGTCTCACAATGATGCCCAAATGCGCCAGCGTTGATCAGTAAACCGTTTTAGTGAAGGCCATCCATGCGCACTGGAAACTTAGGCTTGGTAATAATAATAGTAATAATAATAATAATAACAGAATCATGCATTGTCTCACTAGTCACTTGAATAATTATTGTTCTAATTATTGCGTTTGACTTTCTTATGTTCGGTTATAGACAATTATTTAAAAAAATTGGGGTGTACCCTTAGGTAGTTTGACAGCGATTAAAGCCGATGAGCGCTTATTTGCACAGCTACGTTTTTCGGTTTGACTATAGTCTATCTTGCTAACACTACAGCAAAATTTCAACAAAGTAAAAGTATTGCATAATACAGCGATATTTTTGCGATTTTAAGCGCAAGAACTTTTTTTTGCTCAAACGTGTTAAGCTCCTATGTGTGAACACATACATTTCATGTATATCGTATGTATGCGAGCCCACAAAGAGGATGTCCTGTCCGTGTATGTATATATATATATATATATATAGTTGATCTCAATCGCCATTTTCTTGTTGTCGCCCGATCGATATGGGTTTGATTCACGACACGACAAGGCGGTAGAAAGGCGGGCGCAGACGCCACGAAAAGCACGAAAAAAGGCGTTTCTGTACTTCAATCTTTGGTTTCACTTCTTCTCCTCTCTTAGCGCTCTGTTTATAATTGTTCTCTTCTAATGTTGGTTTTCGGCCGCCCGTCCATCTCTTCGTCGCCGTATGCTCTTTCAGCTCTCGTTGTCTTTCCAGTTCGTTTTTCTTCTCATTAGTATACCTTCCACCAAACGACTACTGCCGCTATTACTAGCACTGCTCCTACTATGGTAATCGTATGGTAGATGTGCGGCGTGCATGCCAGCCTGAACGCCTGTTTGGATACAGAGTCGTCTATCGTCAGCTGCAGGCAGGTGTTGCAGGGCGATGGTAGAGGCCGATGGTGGTAATACTATTGGTGGTGGTGTTGGTGTTGGCGGTGGTGGTAATGCCGGTGGTGATGCTGTTGCCGCAGTGCCAGCTTTCTTGTTTCGTCGTCTTTTTGGTGAGCAGGAGCAGAAGTCGAGAACGTAAGAAGCACCAGCGGTAGCACACTGCTCCCCACTACGACAAGGCGTAATTGTCACGGCCGGCCTTGGTGATTAATGGAAAATGTTGCCGCCTGTCTCGTCTGTCGTTTCCCGATGTCGCACCGAACCTAGTGTGTTGACTGGCTAGTTGGTGAGCGGGCGGGCAAGAGAACAAAAATATATATAAATATATATATATATATATATATATATATATCGAGAGAGAGAAAGATAGGCATCTAAAACGAGTTCCCTGCGCTGTAGTAGCAATTATTCCGTCCTGATCGGCGGCTCGTTCTCAGGGTGGCTAATTCCTAATGGTGGGTAGGTAACCGTCTCTCTCTCTCTCTCACTCTCTCTTGGTATGATGAGCTTGTCTACGCGTATGCATAACTGTGTGTATGTTTTTCACTTGTGTTGTGTAAATAGCTACTGACTATACAAGGTGGCCATCGTGTTCTTATTGTTGTTGTTGTTGTCGTTGTTGTTGGTGTCGCTTTTGTTGGTGCTGCTGCTGCATGTTGTTGTTTCTGCTGCTGCCGCATGTTGTTATGTTGTTGTTGTTTTTGTCGTTGTTGTTGTTGTTGTTGTTGTTGTTGTTGTTGCTGTTGTTGTTATTGCTGCTGCTGCATGTTGCTGTTGTTGTTGTTATTGAAACTGCTGTTGTCGTTACTGTTATTCTTATTTATTTTTCTCTCGCTGCACAGGTAGGCTTTCTGTTGGCGTTGACTGTCACTGTCGCAGGTCGTCTTGCATCATCAGCAACGCTGTGATCGTTGTGATCGTCAAACCTACCTAGTAATTAGAATGAATCCATTAATTCATGGATGCGGCTGCCTCAACGACGGCGACGAGGGGGAAACGAAGCAGAATCATCAGCAGCAGCAGCAACAGCCGCAACACTGCCACGTTAAACGTCGAACGTGGCCAAGCCAACATCATAAGCATCATCATCATCTGCCCAAATCTTCTTGGTCAACGAGTTCGAACCGTGTTACTGCTGTTGCTGTATCGATCGCGGATCTCGGACCGATCATGGACCAGCCTCTCCGCCTCCTCAGCTCGCTTACCTTCTTGCCGCGAAGCTTGTATCTATCGCTATCGATCCGAGCGGATCGACCCGAGACGACATTGATGACAGTTGTTGCCGTTGCCATCGCCATTGGGCCACGTTGCTCTGCGACCTGCCTAATCCATCCATACACCTTGCCCTTTTCCTGTTCATATCGTATATATGTATACGTATAGATATATGGGGCATGTCTGCAGTGGGTTGATATTTGTATTTATGTATATATATATATATATATACACATATAAATATATTTGTATAAATATATATATATATATATATATATATATATATATATATATATATATATATATATATATATATATATATACTTTAGAATAGAAGTTAAACTTTAAGGCGCTTGACCAAATCAAGGCCGCTTTTCTAAAAAAGGCGCTAAGAGTCCACCGCACTAGTCTCAACAGATTAGTCTATTTACTGGCGTCGACTCCGCTATTTGTTGAGAACTTACAAAAAATGCACGTGTTACCGAAAACGGCAGCTTTCAACGAGTACATGTCTGAATGGGAAAATAAGATGGCAGACATTGACCCGCTCTTTTATGAAACCCAGGCAATGACGTGTACTTCATGGAAGCGCTGCAACTATGAGAATAGACATCTAATTGCACGATTTGCTGTACATGGCTTCCACATGAAGATCTGTATTCGAGAGAAGTTCCATGAAATTTCTTCGTTATGTTTGTGCAAACTTTGCGGGAGACAGTGTGACTTATATCACCTTCAACGATGCGATAGAACAGTTCCGTTGACTCGACTTTTAGAACCGTGATAAATATATGTATATGTGAATGTGTGCTTTCTCTGTACGCGCAATATTGTAAACCAACCATCGGTTAATAAAGCTATTATGTTATATATATATATACTGTCGTTGTTGCTAAGAGCCGGTTGGTTATTGTCACTAGACCTATCGACTTTGCCTGCTGCTCGCCGCAGGTAGGCCTTCTGTTGACGACATTGCCACAATCACAGGTCGTTGTATCATCAACGCTTCGTTGTGATCTCACTATATATATAAATATATATATATATATATATATATATATATATATATATATATATATATATATATATATATAAATATAAATATATATATATATATATATATATTTATATAATAGTGTGAATTCATTTATAAAAGTCTGCTATATAAAAGTCTCTAATCCAAGGTTAGCCCAGTTCAACAATGTGTACCGAGCAGACAGCATTTCCTCGTCGAATATGGAGCGACAGCCTCCTCGACACCATGAATTTAAATGCTCTAGAGTGTTCCGTGAAAAGGTTAAGGCTTCTTCTTACGCAGTGAATAAACGCGAGTGTATGGGGGCCTGCCGCTCGCATAGTCCCGAACGCCAACGGACAAAATTCGTGCGGATAATCAACGCTAGAGAATTTTCTGCATTTGTTGCCTTATAACCTTAACCTGGAGGCATGATCTGCTTGGGCCGCGCCTGTACCGACCATCCAAATACCACCCAGATAGACTCGGGGGTTTCAGTACACACGGAAAGCCGGCAGATCTCAGTGTGCGACTAAAGGTGTTATCTAAGGCAGAGTGACGTGCTCGTCGGCCTGCATTCGAGGCAAGCGACATGCCATGAGATATATGCCCTACCATGAACGAAAATGGCAGAGACCTATGTTAGTCCTTTATAGTAAGCTATAGGGAATACATTGACCAATGCAGTCGAATAGAAGAATATCCACGGAAGACTGCAATTTTGCACCAAAAATTCAAATATAAATCGAGCCGGAATATACTGAATATGCTCAAAATAAATTAAGTATACGTGTATGTATGTATATACATTTTCGTTTTTCAGATTACAACTAGAACTACTTACTAATGTTCGATATATAGGTAGATTAAATAATTGTAAAGTGTGCTAAACGCCAGGACTTTGCGGGATGCCCGTGGAGATCAGAAAGCTCGACTGAGTATTTGGCAATTCGTTTACCTGAAAGAAACAACGACAACACACACATTTAATGTTATGATTGTGCCACAGAGTGCGCTTAGAAATTATAAATGACAAATAAACAATATCAATACCTAAGCAAAAATTACTTATTTATTATGCATATGCCTAATGATCATTTTTATCAGAACGATCAATGACTATCGTATTAAAAGCTTGAGTGATTTGATACAACAAATTATTTCTGGAACTTTAGTATCCCCTTTCTTTGTCTTCTCAACAATGCTAAATACGTTAGTAAATCCTTATTGATAAAGCCATCACTACGAATACCAAGTGTTACACAAGTTAGGCCATATCTGCAGATACTCTAACAACCTAACGTTTAGAAGACAAAAAACATATATATATATATATATATATATATATATATATATATATATATATATATATATATATATATATATATATACTTTTTAACCTATTTTTTTAGAACATATGGTGACAAAATACTAATTTCTGTCGCTGCGAGTCTACTGCTGCACGTGGGCCAAAGCTTAGAGTAGGCAAGAAGACCACTGGCTAACTCAAAACAACAAGCATAGATTTCCACATCTGCATAGATTTCATATTCGACATCGATGTAGAACTTATCTCGCGGCTAAGTGATGCGCATACGAAGCGTGTTCACCTCGCTGCGAAATGACTGCATGCAAATATTCTTTACGACGCATTAAGTTAGCTGCATAAGAAAGCTTGGGTGGAAAAATGTGCTCATAAAGCAGGAAACATTTATTTGCATATATATATATATATATATATATATATATATATATATTACACATTCGATGTAATTCAATTGCGTATATTTAAATTGTGTATGCATGCTGTTGAACTAAAATTACACTGCTGACCAAGGCTCACTGCCGGAAGAATCGGGCACATCACATTACGAATGGAGACTGAAATCACAAGCGCCCAACAAGCGATTGACGGCTGCGACAGACCGCGTAGACGAGAACAGCACAGGCGACCACGGCCGAACGTGCTGATAAATGATAGCTCGCAAGGGGGCGGCTGTTCGTGAATCGATATTCATATTCGTGTGGTCGTTGTCATCTTCGTATCTTCAGTGTGTACAATTCTTGTTGTTGTTGTTGTTGTTGTTGTTGTTGTTGGGGCTGTTGGTGTCGTTGTTATTGTTGTTGTTGTTGTTGTCGTCGTCGTGATTGCCATCGTTATGTTGTTGTTATCGTTGTTGTTGCTGTTGTTGTTGTTGTTACCACCACTGCGCACTTGGTAGTTCATCGGCGGACCCATTAATGAGACCATTATCTCTTAAGTTTCGACGTAGCGCGCACTTGCTGCCCGTGTGGTCAATTTTAGGCGAGATAGGCATTTAAGAACCGACCTCTCTTTACATAGTATATGTAGTAAGTGAGTGTGTGTATGTATATGTATATGTATATATATATTGGCTTAGGCTAGCAGAGGCCAATGACAATATATATATATATATATATATATATATATATATATATATATATATATATATATATATATATATATATATATATATATATATATATATATATATATATTGGCTTAGGCTAGCAGAGGCCAATGACAATAAGATTTGTCTTGCTCCAACATGGGGCATGCAGATCAAGGCGAGATAAAGAGCGGCAATTGTCAGAAGTAGAGCAGCTAAATTGAATTTAAATCACATTCAAGATAGATCCTCGTCCTGCAGAGTGCCGAGTCCTGCAGGCGGGTAATAATGTTGACTTGCCCGATCTCTCATCATTCGCCTCCGAAGCTTTCGGCCTTCGTGCGCTCAGGTATAGCCAACGCTTTGGTTCGGAATCGTTTCGGGGCAGCCACTTTGCCAAGGCCGGGGTGTCGAGAGACTCCTGCATGCATTCTCTCCGTTCATTGATCAGGACAAAAGCATCGATGACAATTTTATAGCATCTCAATTGTTTATATATATATATATATATATATATATATATATATATATATATATGTATATATATAAGTGATGATTGAGATGCTTTATATATACATATGCGGCGGCTAAACCAGGTCAAACCTTGATGGGCTGCCCGTACGTGTCCGCTGTGCGTTAATGAGTTATTGTTCTCGTTCTTTGCAGAACAAGCAGAATATGGTTACTACAGGGCAGGATGGAGGATTCACAATAGAGTGAGAGGACTCCAGAACTAAGTGAGCCACTGCGAAAGTGCACGTTTGGCGATTGTACTCGTGCTTTGATGCTCGCTCTGAGCTTCAATGTTGACACATTGTCGTTGAGGCCGTTGTAGCGAAGAGTTTACTCGACGTCGGGTGCTACTGGGCTGTCTCAAACACATAGCAGCGGGCCCTTTTAATAATAGAACTTCAGTATTTGCCAATTCTCTTCTATGAACCATCTTGCCATTGTTGTCCGCCATAGCCGGCATCGTATGATCTTCAGGGGGCAGCAGCATTTTGTCACGAACGTGGTGGTGTGTTTCGTATATTTAGCTCTCTGGAATAGGAGAACTGGTTGTCTTGCAATTGCACACACAATACAGGTGTGGCAGATGTTAGTAAATTTAATCTCACACGCTCCGGAACAAGATTTTTTCGAGGCCATGTTCGATTGAAAAACATACTTTTAACTTGCAACGCTCTTTCTATAAAACACTTCATATATATATATATATATATATATATATATATATATCTTGAGCTGAAATCAACATGGGGTATTGTACTTCTTTCGAGGTTTGATAGAACTCGGCAAGAAAATAAGGTTTCCCTATGGAGGGAAGACGCGGAAACGTCTTGCTTAGGAGAGAGAGTGAAGTTTATAAAAGTAGTTTTTCTGCCTTTTTTCTTCTACATGGTTGTGCGAAATCTACGTTTGCGGGAGAACCAGTCAACGCATGAAGGGACGCCTATTACACCGACGTGTTTGGAGGACAATTCTGCATAACTCTGCATTCTGCATGGAAGACACTTCACTAGCTTGCGTAGCAAAAAGCGAATACCCAGATTAAGGAAAGTCATGAAAAGTCGATATTTTACGTTAACGATTTTTCATGAAAAATCGTAAAATTTTTCCATTGCGACCAAAAATGTACCTCCAAAAGACCACTCTCACGCAATGGCAAATTTAATGCCCAACATTTTCGTACCAAGGTGATGGTGCTGCGTTACGTAGTTGTCAAGTAACTAAGCGTTTTCGACAGTCATAGTTGTTATGTTTTACGTGCAAGTTTTCACGTCCAGAACCGTAAAAATTTGCCAAGACGTTTCCGCCTCCTCCTTCCACTAGGAAAAATTATTCTTTTGCTGAGTTCTACCAAACCTCAAAATACGTACCTAACTTTCTCATACGCTCTATGGAAATATGCATGCCTTCGCTTTCGATATGGCTATCGAAAAAGCTTAGTGACTTGACAATACGTAACGCAGCATCATCAGTTTGGTACGAAAGTGGTGGGCATTAAATTTGCCATTGCGTGCGGGTGGTCTTTTGGACATACAGTTTTGGTCGTAATAGAAAAATTTTACGATTTTTCACAAAAAAGCGTTGACGTAAGACAAAACAACATATCGACTTTTTATGACTTTTCTCAACCTCTACACAAGCTAGTGAAGCGTCTTCCGTTGTATTTTTACGTTAGAATTTTCCTCCGAACACGCCGGTGTAATCGGTACCTTCATGCGTTGACTGGTTCTCCCGCAAACGTAGAGTTCGCACAACTATGTAGAAGAAAAAAAGGCAGAATAACAACTTTTATAAATTTAACTCTCTCTCTTAAACAAGACGTTTCCGCGTCTTCCCTCCATAGGGAAAACCTATTTTCTTACCGAGTTCTATCAAACCTCAAAAGAAGCACAATACTCCCTGAATGACCCTGTATATACGCAACCACCAACCCTCGACACCTCTGATTAGCACCGAGTTCCAGAATATTGATACGCACCAGCAAAAACTTTTCAGGTGAGAAATTTTCAAGTTTCTACTTGCGAATACACAATGTAGCGGGTGGCAAATGAAATATTGCCAGGTGCGCCAAGCCGAACACTTAAACCCCCTCCAGCTATTTGCCTCCCCTCCTTTTCTGATATCGCCGGCCAACCAAAAGGTCTCTAATATGCAACTTGCTATTTTGCTTGGCATGGTGACCTGCGCCAGAATAAATTAGGCATAACTTTCGCACGCGAAATCAACGAGCAAGCTTCTAGTCGAAGACCACCCTACCCCTACCAATATTAAAACCCGACAAAGCTGCGCTCCAGGAAGCTATGGGCAATGTCAGACAGGACATGTCTAGACCTGAAAGGAAACTTCCCTTACGAAGAACGCTTAACCCCTTGGCATACTGACCAATATCTGTCTGCTTCCTTGTCCAACCAAAGCAGCCGAGCACATTATCAACGGATGACTAGTAACACAGCTTAAAGGCAAGGAGGCGTTGTCAAAAAACCAGCACGGTTTTCGAGCCAGACACTCTACACATTCGGCTAACAGCAAGGTGCTAAGACACGGGGAAATGAGCCGAGAGCAAACCGGTCTCTTATATATCGAATACGCGTTTAACACGCTTTCGTGGGACGCCGTAAACGACAAAACTTGTGAACAAAGGCGTATGTGCCCACTTACGACGTATTCTATCGTCGCACCTAAAAGATCCAGTTACAAAGGCGAGGACTATACAGTCAAAGCCGAGGTCCTCCAGAGGTCCGTACTGGAACCAACTCCAAGCTATATGCCAAACGCCTGCGGGTGCGGCATATAGCATGAGCTGCTTAAAACGCATGCACGTGGCAGGCAATGAAACGTGTGCTCAACAATACTTAAAGATCTATGACGCTGCATATCGCATTGACAAGTCCCATACACGGCGTCCACAGCAGCAATACAAGCCCTCTCTCGATAAATTCCCTAGAACATAGGAGTCAAAAAACCAGTTTCCAGATGCCCGTCAATGGACCCCGGGACGGACGGTCCAGTAACCAGCAAAATTGACACCCTCAACTCAAATGGCACCGGCAATGGCAAGCAATCCTGCCGGGTCGTCCTGGAGACAGAACAGTCTCAATGCCCCTTATCTAAAAAAAGATACAGCCTAAGGCTGTATCTTTTTTTGTGCATTTTGGCTCGCTCACCTGCTCACTCGCACAACTGCTGACGGGCTACTTGCTCTCAGCAATACCTCCACCGTATTAGCAAAGCTGAATCTTTTATGCCATATATGCAATTCAGGAGATTCTCACAACGGAAGCCACCCTACGAACGCCCTACCGTCTGTTCCGGTATATAAGGTGATTTTAGTTATTTGGACTTCCTAACAAACGTCTTGCTGGATTGATAGTCCAGTGTATTGTACCTTTAAACTAATTGCTAGAATTATTTTTGCCCAGTTGTCGGGTAAGCTAATATTCACCAGTAGGACTGTATTGCATTTAAAACCCTTGTGCTCGACTATTATACACGTACCGAGATGGGACACACGCTGTGAAATGTCTTTCTGTTTTTTTTTTCCATTTGTGTCTGCCCAACAGGTTCAGGCACGCATGTAAGTCATCAGATCGCTCCATCCGTGTGCTCTTACATGTTACAAGCTTTTGAGTTCTTCAATTTTTTTGTCCTAAGTGCAACTCGTGCTCTGTTTTAATCATGCTCAATATCATACGTGGTCATCTGTATCGTGACATAATTTCTACCTTAGGCGCGCTCCGTATAGTATTATGTATTCCCTTAATTAAGATGCACTTTATAATAGTTTTTCTTTAGAAAATGTTAAAATGCATTCACGGATATTCGTATTTGGGCAACACCATCTAGTCGATATCTACATCAAGCTGCGTCTCTATTAGCATTTTGAGTTTTTTTCCTAATTTGTCATACGTCAAATCAAATGCCGTTGTGGTACGCGACCGCTGCCTCGAATGTCAATTGACTGGCTTTCATTTTCGATCTATTACTATTCATCGTCATTCTGTTTGGTCATAATTTAATTATTTCACTATACGAAGGATACATTATCTATTATTACTATAAGGGCTCAACAAGTGACAAAGTACCTATAGTTGCTTTGCATTTAATTCGTTAACAACAATAGTAACAAGTAAAACAACAACAACAATAACAACAACAAGAAACATTGCTTTGCTGTATCAACAGCAGAACAACAATAACAAACATTGCTTGACCATACCAACAGCAGAACAACAACAACAACAACAAACAATGCCAAACATACTAACAGCAGATCAACGACGATAGCTAGACCAATAGCAAACTCAAGAACAATGACATCACTAACACGAGCTGCAGCAGCAGCAGCACCAGCCGCATCATCATCAGCAGCAGCAGCAGATGCAGCAGATACGATAACAATATTGTCCTGTATTCTAAATTAATAATAGCCACACCATTCACTCATCAACAAACAACGGGCAGCGCGCCTGCTTATCTCTGTAGTGAGCGACTTCGAAATCTATCAGAGTGTCCGTCCTTCTCTCTGTCTCTCTGGCTGTCTGTCTGACTGTGTATATGCGTGTGAGCGGGGCGCGCACAAACCCCACGCCAAAGGCACAAGACAAATAACAAAACGAACAAAGAGAGAGAACGAATAGTTATCGGGATGGTCAGCCTCGGCGGCCGCCTGCCTTCACGGGCATACCTACCCCCACAAATACATATGCCCCTAGACAAACAAACACACGCCCGCACCCACCTAAACAAACACGATACAGGGGTCTTTACAGCAGCAGGCAAGTCGCCTCCAACGGGAACTTCATACGATTGCATGGCTCAGTGAAATCCGTCCAGCAACAGCAGCTTCACAGCGGTTAAGTCCGCACCCCGCTCCTCCTTCAACCGCGGGAGAAATAGGACCAGTGACAGCGGCAACAACAACAACAACAACAACGTCACCACCAACGCCGCCCCCCCCCCCCCCGTAGGAAGCAGTACCCCAGCGGCCGGCGCTATTCCCGCGGCCACAAGGGCCCGTATCGTTGCTATAGTCACTAGTAGTAGCGTTTGCCAATGGATGTACGGATACAGAGCAGCTAGAGACATGAACGAACATACGCAACCCGCCGACCAGGTAAGACCATCTGAGGAGCCGATCGAACTCGACGATCGCCCACGTCAATGCGACAACAACTTGATCAGTGTTCTCTGTTCAACGCTAGTTATTCCTCGTTTCCTCACCTCATTGCTCGTTCTTGCCCTTGCCTCCTACGGCATCATCAGGAATAGCCGGACATAATAGGCTAATTCTTCAACGCACGTAGCAAGATCCTTGATGGCGCTCATTGTTGGAGAGTGCTTTAAGAAGACTTCTAAGTGTCACAAAGAATGCATACTGGGGATGATGCGCGGCCGATACGATGCATGTACTTTCTAAGGGGTCCACGATTGGGGAAGACATGGACAAGATATCCGGATACGGAAGCGAGACTCTGGACCCGCTGGTTCACACCCCACACTCAGACTGAAGGCAGTCATTTACAGTAATTCAGTAATCAGCTGTTTAAGGATCTAGATACTGGATTCAGGAACATTGATATGATGCACTCTAAAAAAACTGCGAGGGTCGAGAGGTTTGCTAACAGATTCTCTTGAACGTGCCTGAAGTACCTTGGGTATTTGCGTTCAAACGAAGCAGCGTAAATGTTTTATATGATCTATTATCACGACTGTTTCCACATGTATCACGTTTATTATTTCAATCATTATTGGTGTTTATTGATAATGTCTTTATTATTCTTTATGTGTGTTTCTGATTAGCATATATTCGGATTAAATTTATTCAATTTAGGTTATTATATTTGTGCACAAAACACATGATTCTCCGAGATACATTCCTGTTTCTCAGAGAGACCTCGCTTTAGAGATTGCAATGGTGACTAGACTCAGATGGTGACAAATTTTTAGCTAGACGACATTGTAGTGCGCGTGCTCCATTATACAGTTCCATGTACCTCCTTCACTATCGGTAAAGCTTAGACTTAGCACTCCAAGCCCACTTTTGCAATAGGTAGCTCATCAAGGTGATACCGGTCTGGGTCTCGAAACCAGGCCTCCCGAATGCAAGGCAAAGGCTTTGCCACTAAGTCATCTTGCTTGCGGATTACTGATAGAATGACGGAGATCAAACAACTGAAAAGACAACAGAGCGAGAAAGGGAAAGACGACAAGGCATGCTCAATACGTAAATTTGTTTGGGATACGAAGAAGCTCAAACGGAAGAACTGTCAGACGCCGATAGAAATACAGGGATGAGATCAATAATATATAAAGCATTGTATTGAGAAAACGGGAGACATGTCCGAGGTAATAAGGAAAGCAGGTGGCTCTCTGCCTAGTGCACAGTGGTGGCTTGCTAAGCCCACGGCTTCATACGAGACAGAACGAGAGTTGAGGCTGATTATGCTGATTCATGCTGGCTTGGCGACGGGCGGTCATTCATGATGCATCTATACGTACGTCGTATATTTACATGTATATATATATATATATATATATATATATATATATATATACCACGCGCTTGCTTCATATCTGTGGATCTTAATCTATTTTCCTGTCCCGTTGCCTGCCGCTGCTTGACAGCGTCAGTCGATGAGTTCTCGACTCATCGAGTTTGGTGGTCGTGCTATGACGGCGGCCGCAGCTCAAATGAGATCGGCAAATGAACGACAGGCACGTCGATTCGTTCATTACTTGTCGACGGACCAAATCTCCAGCCTGTGTATTCATCGTCGTCCGCCTCTTATGCGGTCACTATTACTGCCTAAATGTGTATGTACGCCACGGGACACAAATCCAACCAGCAAGCACTTAAGGCACACGAGACTAGCGACAACATCAAGTATTATATGGATAAGTCAATGTATATACATATAAATTATATTGGTCGGCGTTACAGCAAGTATTTGTTAAGACGGACAAGTTTCTCTGGTTAGAGGTGGCCTTCTGGTAATTAGAATAAACAGGAGGCAAATCTGCGAGACCGACAGGTTAATCGTCTACCAATGTAGACACTGATAGAGCGCCACTGTTTTCAATAACACGATTCAACGACAGGCACAATGATGAGGCCACGCTTGTAAGAGTCGACTGTTGCAAAAAAAAAGATCGCGACGCTCGGCGTGATTGTGCATCGGACAGGGAAACATTGCGTGTGTACATTAATGATAGCAAAAGGTTTTTGTTAGCTTCGAGTACAAAGCTGCTCACTAAAAGTTGCAGAACCATATTGTGCTATTGATACTTGCCTATGGTTGAAAATGTGGCAGAAAAGCAAAAATGTACGGCATATGATCCTGGAGTGTAAGACAGACTTCATTAGTAAACGCAAACGTGTCGAGAAACCGGAGCTCACAGAGTACACAGGATGTGATTCCGCATGAGAAATACTACACGACCCGCTAAAGTTCCGCCAGGTATGAAAGACAGTAAGTGCAAACGATAAACACAAAACACTCTCTCTTTCTCGTCGTCTACAGAGTGTGGCTGTACGTGCACGTGGTACATATTAAGGTGTGGTAGAACGTTCACCAGAAATATTACTTACGATTTGAATGAGGGAGGGCGGATATGTCGTAATTCGGTTGCTCGAGCTGAGTTGATGGTGGGGCAACGTTGGAAGCCAAAGGAAGGCTCTTGCACTATATGCGACCCCGGTCTGTGCCGATATGATCGATACACTGCACAAATTCTGCTCGATCCAGAACGCAATGGCCATAAGATCGAGTAAGGCGTACGAGTATGCATGTATCTGCTGGCGAGCAAAAAGAGAGCACAGAACCCAGATGACCCACTTAACTATGCAGGTCTCAGAGACCCAACCGGGGCTGTCTGAGAAAATCCTTGAGTGCGGACGGAACACGGGCAATGAAGCAAGGAACTCACACCAGACCTCCGGGCCTGATACGACTACAGCCACGGGGAGATCTTGTACCACGCCGGATGTTCACTGGCGATGGGCAGTTACAGTCATACATGGTCAGTATACGGAAGGCAGAGTGGATACGTGTGTTCTCTGTCCCTCGGGAGAGTCAGACGGTGTGGAGCACACCATCTATCGCTGCAAAGTGCTAGAACGAGCCAGGGCCATGGAGTCAAGGGGCGGCGGGGGAAGGGGAAGGATGTAGGAAGGCCGACGCACCATCCTAGCCGGAGGTGCACAGGCGAGGCGCATAGAGCTCCAGAGAAAAGAGACTCCATCCTCACGGTGTTGAAGAACTGCCTCATAATTCCGAGCCTGAGATAGTGGGCGGGAATACGAGTTTAGTGAGTTATGTGCCAGCGATGTATGTGTATTATGCATTCCGAATGCATACAAAGCTCCTATAAATAGCAAAAAAGGGTCTCGATCTAACTACAACTGCGTCGACGTAGTTCAGGTTTTGTGGTAATAATTAGTAACCAACGCTAAAAAAAAGAGAGAAGAAGATGATAATAAATAATAATAATAAAAATAATAATAATAATAATAATAATAATAATAATAATAATAATAATAATAATAATAATAATAATAATAATAATAATAATAATAATAATAATAATAAGCAGCGGATTCCTCAGGGCTCTCCCGTCACCGCAGCTCGGCACTGCGCATATGCTGGACATCTCATTCCGCATGATGTCGGCTCCCAAAATTGGCGGGTCAATATGCGAACCACACATCTGCAAGGCCCGTGAAAAACAAAAGGAGAAGGATGGCCTCTACCCATTGAGCTGATCGAGATCCAAGGCCGGATTCCTTGGCACACCGAAATAAACGCTGTAATTCAAAAAGCTTTCCGGAGGGCAAGAATATCTAGTATACTGGAACCCAGACTGAGACTCCACGACGATTAAACCCCCGACGGTGTCACCGTTCCGCCGTGGAAGGAAAAAAGCAAAGGCCCGGTTTGGGCTGCGACAGTCTTCTGCACAGCCGCACCGTCATATGTGTGCCACATCGCCACCGAGACGGGATGGGTGGCCGAACACGCAGAAAAAGAAAAGTGGCGTAAATACACAGAGTTAGAACCGAGATATAATTTCGTGCCGATTGCAATGGAGACAGTGGACCCGGTCAGCAGATGTAAAAAAATATTTACAGAAGACTGTTATAAGTTCTTCGTAACACAAGCAAACACCAAGGATGCACGCGTGTGCGAGTTTCTGAGGCAGCTGCTTTTATTGGCAGTTTGCAAAAGAAATGCCCCGCATCGATATTTGGTGTGATGGGCTGAGAATAGCTAGAGGGAAATCATGAAATAATGAAGATACACATTCACACTTCATAATAATACTAATATTAGTAATAATAATAATAATAATAATAATAATAATAATAATAATAATAATAATAATAATAATAATAATAATAATGCTATTTTTAAGCGCCACGATTTCTAGGTAGAAAAAGGGAGAAAGTCATCATAAATTGATCGCTGGTAAAAGAAAAAGAAGGTTTGTTTGCGCTTGACTAGGAGCGGTGATTGGTAGCAGCAAACACAGCCACAATGCTATTATCAACATCAACAAGAACGTGTCCATAGGCTCCTTCATGTGGCTGATGGAGGCCCATCTGACAGAAGGAGATCTACGAGCAACGAATGTCACGTCGTTATGAAACGTGCCCGATGATCACTCGATGTTGTCCATGTCGTCGTCCTCCGGTGAGGCTGGTCAGTGAGCGTTTAGCTGTTTTGTTGCTGTTGCTGCTGCTGCTGCTGCTGCCGTCAGGCGGCCGATTTTGTATATCCGTATATCGGAGTAAGTATGGTGTTTATGTCGTCGTACCCCTCTCCGCCATCGTTATCGCAAGAACAAACAACAAACAATTTCCTAGCCAGCCTGACGCAGTGGGTCGCCGCCACCACTACCACTACCACCACCACCACCACCACCGATCGGGGTGGCGCCACCGCCACGCACTGGTGGATGATGATAAAGTCAAAGAGCGAGGCCTACAAGCCGGCAACGAGCATGTACTTCAGTTGGCATCATCTAAACGGGAAACGGGGTGTGTGTATATGTGTTCCGCCATCACGGTCATCTCGTTTGCTCGCTGAGTACGACGACGATGATGATGGGGTTTGACAGCCCTAGTAGCGGCGGCGACGGCAGCAGCAGGAAAGCAAAGCAGAGGATGTAGAAGAAGAGGGGGATAAGGAGCTTCGAAGGCTTGCCCAAGCGCGCGGACAGCCAGACAACACCGGGGGAAAAATGGGAATAGAGAACCTTAGAACGGAACCTCGGATGGACGAGTTGAGCTTCGGCGCAGACAAAAGGTCACGTCCTTCCGATAGGTGGAGGCGGGAAAAGGCACTAGGAGAGACTGGGAAACCATACGGGGGGGGTGGGGGGAGGGTACCGTGCCACCAGCAGGAAGATCCAGACGGTGCGAAGAAGCGACTTTGGCCGACGACTACCGATCAACGCCGTAAGAAGTCACGAAAAACTAATGGAATGAAGCCTGTGCGAACGAAGCGCCAAAAAAAGCAGACAGCTAGCCATATATGTATATAAATATATATATAGATAGGGAGAGAGAGAGCGTCACCAGCGACTGAGCGGCCAAGATGACCAACAATAGACCGGTAGCCTATCGACGGCCAACCAATCCACTAGGCTTCTAGCCTGTGGAATTAACCGGGAACGTTAGCTGAACAAGTACGGACCCGTTCGTGCAAGAGAAGATAGCTCCATGGCACGCGTGCCACACATGGCGGATGTGCCAAACGAAGATGAGGGAAAAATGAAGCAAACCAAGAAGAGGAGGAAGGAGATGAACTCAATGATAGAACACCTCGCTTAGCAGCACGCCCAGAGCGAACGGTGACTGGCGGGCAGAAACGCTACTCTTTGTTTTCGCTTCCTCCTTCTTCTCATGCAGTATATAACCTCGAAGCAACAAGTCTAAATCGATCGACCAGCGATCCACTACTCGACGAATTGCACACGTCGTTTGTAGATGTTCTATCTGTGATGGGACGTGTGTCGTGCCATCTATGTTCGCATAACTGGGGGCGTAACAGAATATGGTTGTTGGGTGATAGGGCAGCATCGCGCCTGGCAGAACGTCACGTTCACTTGGCTTGATCGAATCACGCATGTTGGTAGCAGTCCGATTGGAAGAACGTTTGCCGATCATCATATTGACATACGATAGCTGAGCATCAGGGTAGAGGATGAACAAATAAAACTGCGTCTAGCGAAACTTCTAGCTACTATATGCATAGCAGAGTATAATGAACAAACAGGAAACGTAAAGAGGTCTCATTCACAGCAGCATGAACGAGCTGACTACGGCTCACACGACTTTCTCTATTAATTATGTACGCTCATTTAACTGTAATCTTATAATTTTATGGAGTCTATGTAAAAACCTCAGCCAGACTATTAGCCAGTATGGATGACACTACGATCCTATTTCGAGTGGACCCCTTAAACTTTGAAAGGATCTTCAGTAGAGACCTCTCGTTGTAAACTCAAAGAGAACGACATTTTGAATGTTGGTGGCCGCGCGAGGTGCTAGAAGATTTTCGTTCGTTATTCACTAATGGACGCAACTCAGATAGTTCTTCTTCCAACTGCCAAATATCTAGGGCTTGTGCTTCATTATTGCATGAAATTTTAGCCTCATGTGGACAGCATTGCGCCAAAATGTTATGCGACCGTTTTTGCATTATAGCGTAAGGACACTCTTCGTGTCTGTGTAGTGTTATGCAATTTTTCTCGGGGTGGTGGCTATGAAGGGATTTTAAGGAACCCCAAAATCATTAATGTGTGGTGCGTGCGGTCAGGGATATATTCAATAAGTAAAATCTTACTGGAGCAGTAACTGTAAGAGTATCTGGGGTTTTAACTTATATAACGCACGTAGTACCATGCAGTAATACTGCTGTGTTCTTAGGCATTGATATATAGGTTAATCAAACCGCAGATGTTGGCCCTTGCCCGTGAACGCGCATGCTGATTTTATCATTATGCCATTGTGCCACCATATGTGAGTATGCTAAACGTAAATGTATATTTGCTAGCTACTTCCTATTTTCTTTTTAATTTTTGCTTTTGCAACGTATTATTTTAAGTATTGTCAGCACTAATTAGAGTTTGAAAGATTAGAAGCGCAGGTGCCGTTCTTTATGACCCTGAAGGCCTCACTGTGTCGTCGGTATCAATCTGCCTTGGGTTGGCTGACCCTTCCTCCACTTGCACTTAGTAATGGTCGAGCATGTTGAGGTGTATTATGTGATACGCATAGAATAATGCCACCATTGCGTATGACCGACTCTACGACCTACGTCAGATAACGGCTCAACAAAGTGTTTCCAAGCGGTCCCACATAATTCTAAACTTAGTGTAAAATTTGTGTGTCTGCCTCTTGCCTATCTAAATTCGCACCAGCGATGACAAGTTCGTATGCGGTTGAGCAATCTGGTTACAAATATCGGTCAGCTGACAGAGAAAGTGATCGTGTCGTGATCAATCGGTACTTATCGTCGTCGACTAGCGTTGATCCTTAAGCATCAAATGCCTAGTTCCAACTAGACTTACGCCCAACCGCCAACCGCATTCATACGCACATACGTCAAGCATACTCATACAATAATTCACTAAACTCTAACTCCACCAGACGGTGTGCAATCACTGGTAGAACCCGTAGCTAGGTGACAAGTTTTGCTCGTGACTATGCCTTGGTGCATATCGTCTGTCTCTCTGTGGGTCGGTCTGTCTGGCGCACAGCCTGTTGGCCTGAATACCGCTGCCGCCGGATCTTGTCCTCTCTTTCTACTTCTCTCTCTCTAACTATATATAAATAAATATATATATATATATATATATATGCTCCTGCTGCCATCAGTCCCCTATCCAAATCGTCGTATCGCTCGCGGCGGACGGATGGATAAGGGAACCGAAACTTAGACAGTCAGTCCTTCCCTGCCTGTCGCCCCCGCCAGTGGTGGCACCGTTGCCTCGCGTTACCGCGGCGGCAGAATGAGGCCGGCCGGTTGGGGGGCCCCGGCAAGGATATGTCGCCGCTTATCTAATCTTTTACCGCCCGCCTGTCTCCTGCTGGCAGAAGGCGGCTTGTTCCTTATCACTGAGGTTCGAGGTGCTTTTCTCTATCACATTTTCTTGCTTCCTTGTCTGACTAGCGGCGTGGGGCCTGTACCTTCCGCACTCACCCCCTACATGCTTGCCAGTTCACTACCTCATCTGGGCGGCCTTTCTCCTTTGCCGCCATCAGAGGAGTAGTGGTACTAGTACGCCCCGCGCCAGGGGGGACCGCCGCCCCCCAGGGCAGCCCCCGGAGGCGCTCCCTTCTAACCGCTCTTCCGGCCTGAAGTTGGCCGTGCCGTTTGCCGGCTTTCAGTTGCACTATTTCCCCTCTGTCCGGTCAGCCCTTTTCTATTCCTATCCCCATCTCTAGCCCGAGTCTCCATCGTATCTCTCTGAGCCAGCATGCTTGTCTGCCTGCAGTCACTGCAAACGGGCATTCGTCCTTATCTGTTGGTAGAAGGACTACGACTGCTCCCTGTCGCCGGCTCCCTGGCTTTATCTTTCACACTCTACCTCTGATCTTTTTGCTCCCCGTCTCTCTATTTAACCCCTCTCTATCTATCTCTTTCGTTCTCTTCTGAGTTCTTCTTTCTTCAACGACGAGAAGAGGCAGGTCGGCGCAGAGGTAGAGAGAGAGAAAAAGAGGGAGAGAGACGCAGAGTGCTGGCTTACACGGAGTCGTGCAGGGGCCACAGCCCGCCAAACTCACCGCGGGTCTGCCCTTGTACCCAGGACTGCATTCCCGGTGCCCAGCAACAACATCAGCAACGCGGCAACGACAACCCAAACATCAACAACCACCCTTTCGGGTTCCCGGTTAGCCATCAATAACCTGAGTCAATACCGAAAAAATCCTGCAGATAGATATACATACTGCTCGACCGGCATAAACTCTGTTGCCAAGTTCTCAAAAAGTAAATCAGATCTACACGCTCAGGAGTTTATTTGATTTTTTCTCCTCTCTTGTCCTTTTTCTCTTCCGGTAGGTCCTGCTATCTAAGCAAAACACGTCGACGTAGTGCACTGGCGGATCGTTTTAACTTAACGGTATATGGCACTTGATACGTTCAAGCACTCCTCTCATATATATATATATATATATATAATCTGAACTTCGTTAGCATCGTTAGGCTTTGCGGCGCAGATCTGATGTGTTAGACGATTTTATGGACATAAGTACGTAAAGTAGAGAAAAGGACCAAGGGAAATGCTTGCACGTTGCTATATGCTCATTTGAGACTATACATAAAGGAATTGTTCCCTACGAACTAGCTAACCCGGCTGTGTTTTTTCTCTAAGAAGAAAATTCTTATGAAAGAAGAAGAAGAAGATGAAGACGAAGACGAAGAAGAAGCGGACCACGGCGGAGCAGGGGCGCGTTGGGGCTAGATGGACATAGGGCATACACAGGGACCGCTGACTGCTTTGTTGCTGCGGGGCGGGGGGGGGGGGGGGGGGTATGTGAGTGAGTGAGTAAGTGTGTGTGCGTACGCGCGCTCGCGGAAACATCGAGTCTCGGGGTTAGCTAGCGCTGATATCGCGCGCCATCCTCTCTCTCTCTCGTTGTCTCCTTTCGCTCTCTATTCCATCTATTTTTCAACTGATAGTGTTTGCTAGTCGTTCCAGTCGTGACGACGAGGCGAACTGCGGCGATAAGATAAGAAGACAGGAGACCATGGTGATGGCGTCGGTACGGCCGCCATCGCTGCCTGCCGGGGCCCCTGTCCGAGCAGGGCCCGAGGAAGAGAGGAGACAGGAACGAAAGTAAGAAAGAGGAAGAAGTAGTAGTACAGAGAGAAGAGTGAGAGAGCGAGTGAGAGAGAGAGAGAGACAGCCTCTCCGCTGTGAAGAATGTAGGGCGCCTCTCTGCCGACATCGGCCCCATGGAAGCTGGGGACTCGGGGCCGACGGCGGGGTGTGGTGGGGTGATGGGAGGGGGGGGTTGCATTTCTAACCATTTCTTTCCAAGCACACGAAGGCCGCTCCGCAACGCAAAGGTCATATCGGTGGACCGCCGGTGGGCAGCGATTGCAAATATCCAGCCGTAGCTTTGGGTAGTAATAGTAGTTGTAGTAGTAATGAAAGCTTGCTGTATTCGTTCGAACGCTGCCTGCTTCCTCGCTCATCACCCCCCTTCCCTCCCCCCCTTTCCTCCGCCCCCCCCTTCCGATGATCAAGTGTATTGATATAACGAGTTGTTTACTGTCCAAGCACACATTATGGCTATGCATGGTTGTAGAGTTGGCAGGATTATGCATAACGAGCTCATCATCTACTAGAGGACAAGGTATCAATGCAATTGATGTCTATCCATCCTTGCCCGGTACCTACTGTAGCGGCACGGTAGGCATTTTGGTTGACAAATAACACCGCCCGTAATATGGGCAAAATCACTTTTAAAACCAGGAGAAGAAACGCAATTTCGTTTCACGTTCGTGTTTTCTGCAGCTGACTAAAATGCAGCCGACTCGGACTCAAAAACAACTGGCTGAAAGGGCATAGCATCAGTCCACCCTGACTTCCGCCATGACGTCACTTCTGTTAATCTCAGCGGATAATACCCAATAGGGCTATACTGCATTCCAAGACCAGATGCAATATTACGTATCGGCTCCAATGTCACGTTTTACACAGTGGTATAGATTCCTGAATCTATCTATCTCCTCTAGTGATTGGTGGGCAGCAGTCCTATCTGATAATTTGATTGAGCCGGCAATGAACACCCGCGATTGTTGGTACAGAAGCACATGTTTTACCATTTGCGTGGTCTACTGCCGTTCTAGGCCCATGTAATGCGTGCCCGTCCTCAATTCTCTTTACAAGTCCGTTGTTATGTTGGCGCAGGTTCTGCATACTTTACGTATACATACTGTGTGCTTTACTTTTCACTGTGATTGTATTCAAATTGTAGGTTTTATTTAGGCAATGCCATATATATATATATATATACACCGCTGGGCTAAGTATAAGAGGTTTCAAAGAGGCCATGGCAATTTGTTAACGCGGTATATGTATATATATACATATGGTGTATATATATATATATATATATATATATATATATATATGTATATATATAATATATATATAGTATATTATATATTATATATATATATATATATTTATTATATTATTTTATATATAATATATATATATATATATCTATATCTTCTTATCTCTATTTATATCATATCTATATCTACTTATTCCTATATCTCTATTACTTCTCACTATATTGTTCTCCTCTCTTCTCTCTCCTCTTCTCTATTAGTTCTCTCTCTATTCTCTTTCGATTATTTCTCCTCTATGCATATATAATAACCTACGTTACGACGGACCGCTTTGTGGGCTTTTCCCTTAATGTCACATCATTTCGTCGATACTCCATCGGTAATATTTATATATGTCGATATTGATATTCGTGGTTATGGAAAAACACATTGTTGTGTTTTCGTCTTCTAAAATGCCATTTTATATCTGTGTGTGCATCACTAGGAAAGTCATGAATAATCTTTTCAAAAAGCTCACTTATCTTCGACTGGGTTTTTTACTATACAATTCCCTACGCACCCATCGTTCTACTCGTGTCCGCTGTGCCGTTTTGGACCTCCTCGGCCGGCTTTTCCTCTCAAGTGCTGCCTTTTCTGGCTGCACTCGTCGTTGCCGGCCGAGATCGTGTCGGGCAGCATAATCCGCGACGCGTGAATATGCCTAACGCTCTGACCCAATACAAACGATGAGTAGTAGTAGTAGTAGTAGCTCGATTGTTGTTTATTCATCATACTACTGTGATGGAGACTAGAGCAAGACGAGACGGAGCGAAAGCAGATAGATAGTAAGTAGCCTGTGAGGAAACTGTGTGAATTCTATCTTCATCGTCCAATCTCCTGCGCGGTACAGTTGGCTAACAAGGATCAGGCAAAATATTGATAGGTAGACTGGCGCCGACCGGCTAAGTAGTGCATGCGTTCGTCTATCTACTATACTTCTCATATATCTGTGTACCTCTGTATACATGTGGACATCATTACTACATGGGTGTGTGTGTGTGTGAATAGATATATAGAACGACGACGACGCCGTGTTGTTGAGGTATCGGCATGGGGTACGTTGTTGCCTTCGTGCCACAAAGTCGACACAAACGCCCATCACCACGCGACACCGCACGGTGCGGGTTCGCTTCGCATCGCCGCGTATTCCTCCCCATCCGCTCTCTTTCACTAACTATATGAGCTAAGCTTCTGAGTTTTGAAAATCCGAAAAGGAAGCCATACAATACCAGAATCTACTGCTAAGGACTCACTAACTACGATTATTCGAGCTAAACGACGACACTCCATACACAATTCTCGTGGCCACCTGCACTATTGACTTGTGGCATCGTTGGCGTTAGAGACCGGCCCTAGGCATTTGATTGAGTTCTTTCTTCGTTACCACCGTCAATCGTAGGGGTCGTCCGTGGCGCATCGTTTCTTTTTCGTACGTGTGATTCAGAAACACCATAAACTCTGCTTCTGCTGCCGTATGGACACCTCCGATTATTCGGCCATTCAAATCAACGGATTAGTCAAAGTTGTTAGAGCTCGGCGTTATGCTAGTGTCACTCGTTCGTCAAGATTCCCTAAAGTAGAGTAGGCTGGCGATGAAGGTAGGGGGTAGCGGTGGTACTGGTGGCTGTGGTGGCGCAGGTGAGACCCCGACGAACGCCAAATAGAAAACAAAGGAGAGAAGCCCCACAAAAAAAAGATGCGCCGATATCTCTTCACCAGCCTTGATAGTTTTCCCCTCCATCTCTCTCTATCGCTCGGTATTCCCGTCGTCCTTCCCTTCTCTTTCTGTTTCTATATATATATATATATATATATATATATATATATATATATATATATATATATATAGCTTTCTATGCTCGTTCTGCGCGCTTTTACGTTAGATCAGAATAATTCGGTTGTCAGCGTCGCTGCCACGTCGCCTGCAGCACTGGTCGTCTCGTCGCCTTCTGCACTTTTTGCCCTATCAAATACGGCCCAAACTCGTCTCTCTGTCGTTCTTGCCAATCTCTCCTAGCCTGTTTTCCTATCCCCTCTTATATCCTTTACCTTCGTTTTACCTCTTGTTCTCTCCCCCCCCCCTTCTGTCTCTCTATTCTGCCTTTACTCTCTACGTGTTCGCTGGCTCGATTTACGCGTCCGCCCAATTCGTTCGTATCATATTATCGGCGTGTTCTCCTTCCTCAACCCCAGCCCCCGCCTCTGCCCCCTTTGCTTTTATCCAGCTCGGTTTTTGCTCTTCGCTACTTCCACTCGTTATGATTACAGAAGATCACGATCATCCCGGCGCGCGCACGCACGCTCGATTTCTCGATCCAGAACATGCTGGCTCGAGCCGCGCCCTAAACTCATCATTGGCCGTGGCTTGGCGGGCAACGGAAAAGTCGACGAAGCTTTGACAAAGCTGCGAACGAACGAAAAAAACAAAAATAGCCGACGTACGAAACTTTGAGCAAAATTGGCGACCGAAAAAGAGAACGGCAGCGAGTAGACGATGAGGGAGGGAGGGAACCGAATCGAGATATTGAGAGCAAACGCGAGAATGCGCTCGAAAAAGATAGGGAAAGAATAAGCCCCGAATGCTTAAAGAGGCGCTCGCGGTCCCAGTTCAGAGAAGGAGCTGGCGCTATGCCAGTAGCGACAGGGGCTGAGATAGAGAAAAATCCTTGTCAATGATTATGGCTGCCGCCGCTACCGCCCACTACACAAGTATTAGTACTTTGGTTGTTCTTTGAAGGCCACTGCTTTTGCTGCTGCCATCGTCCATGACGTATCTTGTCAGATTTGCTGCTGACGACTACTGGCCGTAGCCAGGCCAAGTATAGTTAGTGTATAATTTAATTGCCAGTTACATTTTTTACTATTACAAGTTGTTGTAGTAGTAGTAGTAGTAGCAGCAGCAGCAGCAGTAGAAAAGTCACATTTTGGCTAGTACGTAGCCATATAGCTGCAGCTGTATGGCAGCCCCGTACTGGCCTCGTTCGCTCCTAAGCTCCAGCTGGGGGGAAGGGGGGAGGTAGGGGTGGGAGGGGGTATCGTCGTCGTCGTTGCGGTAGAGAGTGATCTTTTGACGCCGTAAAAACTGCCGAGATATTTGTGTCCGCCCAATCGCTAAGATCACAGGCGGCTGGACGAGATCTGAATAGATCAGAAACGCGTGCGGTGATGACAAAACCCGGCTATAGAAACAGCAGCCGCCGCCGCCGCTGTCGGGAAACCGTGCCTGCTCTCTGCTTCCCTTGGCTTCCGCCAAGAGAAGCATAGCTCCGACGCAAGCCGAATAAAGGCCGGATAATAGGGACGGATACTGAACGGCTTCATCTAGCTCGCGCGGCGTTTTGAAAATGATATGCTTGACTAGGAGGACGTTGAAGCACGAAGGCGGGCTGGCTTGCCGGCTGGCTGGCTGGAAGGCAGCCAGTTAGCCCCTTGTCCCACGTGAAGCCAAATTGCTTTATATCTGGTCGGTCGCGTTGCTACCGAAATAGACGGAACATCAGCGGTTGCAGCAACGGCGGTAGATATAATATACTTAATTTAGTTCATTAATAAGAACATTAGTAGTAATAGTTGTAGCAGCAGTAGTAGAACGATTGACCCGTGGAACACGGGCTACGACCGACACTCGAGAAAAGTGAGGCTGTGATTCTCATAGGACGGAGGAGACACAGGTGGTCACGGGTACGCGTAGTTCAAGAAGAACCTGTACAGGGTGGGCGAAGCTCCAGACCCGTGCGGAACCGGCGAGATGGATAGTGTCACTCACACCATCTTCCTCCGCCCAGCACTAGAATACGCACGTCTGGGATCTCCGGTAACGGCTGTTTTTAGCGTTTTCGGATAAGGCGGTGACGGATCTAGTTGCCGCCATGCTCGACGACGCGCACAAGTGGGCTGAATGAGTTCAAAAACTTCCTTGTGGAAAGCGTCCTACAAAGAAACACGAGCTGGAGATGGAGCGGGTGCACCGACAACGTCCGCAAGAAGCGTCCGGGTCGGGCGACCAAAGTTAAGAACTGAAAAGGCACGGAAAACACAGAAAAACGTCAATTTTCCATGAAAGTAGAGCGCAAGCGGTTCCCTTGACAGATGGTTGTAACATACATTTCAATTTAAAAACGTAGTAGTTGTAGTATTAACCGCAGCGACGAATAAACGTATCCAATGCAAGGAAAAATTAGATTAAGTGCACATGAAATGCCATTAAGAGACAGAGCGAGAGAAAAACATAAGAGGAGCACAGGAAGATTTGCGCAAAATCCGGGCGCTCCGAATCCCAGAGGAAAGCTACCATGTTTGTGACTCAGCAGCAGCAGCAGCAGCAAGACACGCTACCAATTTCACGCAAGCGTGCGTATGTTTATGCGTGTGTGTGATGATAGGGTGAGCGAGTATCTATCTACTAGACTTCCGTCGTGGCCTCGATCTCTGGATCTCAGCCATTACAATCATTTCTCTCACCACCAATCAGGCCGATGATTCAAGCTTACAACTTGCAAAATCAAACTCGCGCTAAAGCTGTCGCTTCTTTCAGACTATGGTCTGATCCTCAGTGAGTTGCGGTTACGTACAACTTCGCACGCTCACCACACATTTCACCATACGCCATTCTTGTCAATGGCATTACGCCTCAGCAAGTCTCTCTCAACATTTACTTCGGCCCTGCGCTGTCCTCCGCTCCCAAATCTCCAACATGGCGACGTCCTCTGTCAAGAAATCCCGAGGCTACTCGAGACAACGAAGAGAAAGAAGGCTGCTGTGGCTACACGGCACACTATCGTAGCCATAGTAGCTTCCTTCCGCGGGAAGGCTAAAGTCCACAAAACGCACGACAAAAACAATAACTGTCTGGAAGATAGTCTTCAGACAAGTCTTCGCAAGACAAAAACTAGAACGATTAGAGTGCTACTGATCCAGAGTTTAGCCTCGCAAACAAAAATGTTTGAGCCAAACTGCTTCCAGTGCGACAAGCTTGAAGTAGAATCAGGCCTCGTCGGCACGACCTGGTTACCTGGAAACGCCAACGAGACCTTTTCGTAGTCGAATATTCGACAGAACTCCTGAATGGACACAGTGTCCACCGCAGCGGCTGCCTGTAGTGTTGCTGGCGTGACGATTTGGTAGAAATGTTGAAATGAGACTCGAACGAGAGGGGCATTCATATCATACATGCGCGCTAGTATGGAAATGTACGTTGGCGGAGCAATATAAAAAATGCCCGGCGACCCTTGAGCCGAGAGTGACGTGCGTGTTTTCTCTGTGTAAAACGTGTGTCGAACGGAGGCAACAACAGTCACAGCCAGAAACCAATCGTCACAATTACAACTACAATAACAACAGCAGAAACAGCCGACTGTGAATAACAACAAAGCACAACAACAACAGCAACACCGACAATAACAACAGCAGACTATAACAACACCGACAATAACAACAGCAGACTATAACAACACCGACAATAACAACTGCAACCATAACAGTAACCAGAACGCCCCAGCCGGTAAACACGTGGGCGACAGGATACGCTTCCCCGTTTAGCGGAGAGGTGGCGCCACTGCGCCGGTCAGACTGGCGCCACAATCGTACTATGGCGCACGCCGCTGTGTTCCTTAGCTATCATTTCGGTCCGACGCACCCGTTGGATCACTTGCCGCGTACCAAAAAGCCGCCATAAATGAACCACTGGAGCCTACCATCCTCGGTAATGCTGCCTCGTCACAAGGACAGCCGCATGCATGCAAACATATGTCTCTTCGTTCATTTGAATATGGATGATTCAGATAGATGTCATAAGGTTGGATATGTGCCGTGTCCTCAGACACGTTCGAGGGATTTCCGCTTTTATCTTTCGCAATTTTATTACACATTTTTCTTTGATTTTTTTTTCCACGTGAGTCCTGCTGGATCCACAACTTGCATTTAAGGCTGTTAAAATAAGAATATCATTTTGAATTCAGAATTCTTATATTGATTTATATAAAAATATAATTTATATTATCCTATTGCATTAGGTACATTCAACACCATGATTAAAGGGCGCTGGTCAAGCACCATCATTTATCATATAGCACCTCTTGCTAAAGGATATATCTTCCGAGACCGTTCAAAGATTGCTCATAGACCCGCACGATTGTGAATTAGCGCTGGGCGGGCAATGTATTCTTCGAATATGTAACTTGCTATTCGCGCGGGTTACCCTGGTCTAGCCCGGTACCATAGTTTGCATGTTGTATACGTTGCAACCATGCTAAACATATCGTTAAACGCTTTATTTGCCCATCAGTTTGTACTTAATGGTAACCGGTGTTAGAATGATCTCGACACAGAGGTGTTACAACTCTCTCGACGCAGGTTAATCAGTTCGACCACGTCCTTGACAGATGAACCACGTCCTTGACAGATGACTTGTGATGTTCGACCACGTCCTTGACAGATGACCTGTGATGACAGCCACACATTGCAAAGTAGAGCTCAAGATGCCGCTTGATCTCAGGAGATTGGTCTTCTCTGAGGATCGCCGGCGAGAGCATACTTTATTTAAAACACTGGGTCAATCTGAGTGATTCTAAAACTTGACTCACAAACGAGATTCTCACGTTTCCGTTCCGTGGTAACTGAAACCGTCGTTGGCTGGCTACAGGCTTTCGATAAAGAGTGCCGTATTTAGTGTCAGATAGGCATGCTCATTTAGACTAGAAATAGGCGCTTCCAAGGCGCGTTTGATAAAGACAGCTTTGAGGCATGAGAAATATGCCTGCATCCTTTTTGTTTCTGTGCAATCGTTCTAGAGGGCCCACGTTACGTAAGCTGTATGTTGAACTCCCTCAAATCAATTGTTTTGAATTGAGAATTTACGACCCTACTCTTCCGGTAGACCCCATTTGTAGCGGCTGCTCTAAAAATCTAAAAATTGTTCCGTGCAGCCTGCGGTAGCTCGTACTGTTTTATAAGCCAGAAAGGCCATACTCCAAATCGTCGCTCCCACTCAATGTCTCACGCCATCTGGTGGTGCATCCAGTGGTAGAATCCTCACCATGTTAATGAATAATGCACATATGCTAAGGTCTCTTACGTTTGGTTACCGACACGATTGTTGATTGACAAATATTGATAACCGTGATGCAGAAATGAGAAGCTTTAGTTTCGTGTGATGCGAAACATAGGCTAGTACCGTGCATTTGTGTCCTGTTTCCGTAATTAGTGCACGTCCAACAGTATGGACGTGCATATTTTTAAACTGTCGTATGCTCACGATGCCATTAAGCAAAATTTAAAAAAAAATCTAAGGAGGTTGTTTTTAAATCTAGACTATCATCCGTCTTCTACGGGCCTGAAATCGCCCTATAGATGTATATCTCCAATGTACCTTTAGCCACTGACTTTCAGCTGTGTGGTTTTGTCATCTATTCTCGAGGAGCATTGCTCAAGTAAAACTCGTTTAATAATAGAGATCGAACCGGCGCCACATCGACGGGTGACAACCATGACTAGCACACTAACCCCCCAGATCGCGGTGTATAATATGCCGTTCGGTAAATAAACCTTGTTGAAATAAAAAAAAATAAACTTACATTTTTGTTTTTTTGCGATGTTACAGCTTTGTTTGCCTATATGTAAGAGGTAACAATTGTCTCTTTATACACGTGTGCACTATATATATATATATACATATATATATAACTTGTACTTTTTTATAACTTAAACTTGTACTTTTACTGTCACTAGTGCGGCTACCGTTACAACAATGTACCACGGTATAGTTGCTGCTTCAAAGGATATTCGTGAAGATAATTTCACTTGCTTGCTGATCGTGTCGGTATTATGGTCCAGCGTTAGAACAGGCAAGGCCGACAAAAGCGATGTTAGTGATCAATTTTCAGCAAATGTTAATCTGGTACGAACGATAAACGTCACTCTACGAGCAACGGAAGTGGCGACTACCCCTCAAAATCAAACGAAGCTGCTACAAGACGTTTTTGATTTGTCATCTCAATTGCATTCGAAACATACTACTGCGTGCCTTTATCGTATGCACAACTTCTGACTTCCACGACTGTACGGTGCAACACAAGATGCATTATAAGAGCGTGACTATAGGCCAATGATAGCTTGTGTTTATTGACGTCAGCAACCGTGGGTGGTAACCGCTGTGGCGATCGTAAAACGACTTTAGGAGCAGCAACAGCAGCCAGAGCAACGGTCACAAAAACACCAATAACGGTAATAACAGTAACGACAGCAACAGAGTAGTCTCAAGTGGTGCAACAAATCGCGACAATTGTGACCGATCGGATGGTCATTCCTCAGAGGACAATCTTCCACGGTTGCAGCTCATGCGAACAATTATATCGTATTACTGTGTGGCAGCTTTATGTGGCAGCGGCAACAACAACAACAAGATCAACCATGTAACAACAATATCAACAACAGCAGAAGCGGCAGAAGCAACAACAAAAATAAAATATAAGAACAAGACGACAACAACAACAACTACAACAGCAGCAGCTGCACCGTCACCAGTAGCAGCAGCAGAAGCAACAACAACCACAACAACAGTGGTGGTAGCTGTGGAGTTGGTGGTATCGAGCCGCGATTAGGGCGCGAACAACAATACTCAAGCCGCCGTCCCCGCTGATCCGCTTCGTTGTTGCTTCTCGAGCAAGCTGATGATGCTGATGGTGGAGATGGTGGTGGTGGTGGAGGTGGTGTACGCTCTGATGTACGCTGAGCGTAGCGGAGCCGAGCTCAGTTGAGGTGAGTGAGGTAAGGTGAGATGAGACGGACTTACTCAACAGGCGACGGTCGATTACCGGCCATCGGAATAGCTAGGTAGCTAGCTGGCTAGCGTTGCATCTCCTTCCTTCCTTCCGACGACAACAACAACAACGATGACAGCGAAAGGAAGAAGCACTCGCATAAGCTCTTCCCATACTGCTGCATCCCAGAGGCAGGGCGGCCAGAGAGATGGTGGGCGTGAAGCCCCATCCCCCCGGCCGCGACGACTCGGGCTGAGCTGTGTAAGGCTGCGCGGGGGTGGCCGGCTGGGTGGGTGCCTGACTTTCTCTGCCTGTCTGTCTGTGTGCTGGGGCTGTCTATCTATCTGTCTGCCTGCCTGCCTGTTTGTATGTCTGTCTGTGGGGTCTGTCTTGCCCCCGGTGGTCGCGTCCCAGAAAGAAGTCGCATCGCAGTCCCCCGACGCGTCGTGCGCGTGCCCCTTGCCCCAGCTCGGCGTGGCCGATGGCGTCTCATCTATGAATCTATACAGCAGTATGAGCGGCTTTAGTGGTCGTGGCCGTGGTGGTGGTGACGGTGACGACGACGACGACGACAACGACGGCAAAGCTAAAAGCTGCCCACTTTTCCAGTCCATCCGTTCGTCCGTCCGTCAGCCTGGGGAGCGCGGGCGGACGGCTCATGCAGGCTCTCTGCTATCGGCACAAAACACTTCTTTTGTCGCTGCCGCAGCCGCCGCAGTCGGTTGCAAGCCGACCAGAGCACGGCGAATGCGTGCGGTGGCATTATTATTTATCATCATTATGAAGAAGAAGATGACGACGACGACGACGATGGTGAGGCTGGTGATGATGATTGTTATGGTGATGATGATTGTTATTGTTAATATTCAGACGCCCGATGACGCTATTCGCCAGCGCCGGCGACCACAACGGCCCGCACTGCGACGGTCTCGTTTTCCTTGGGTAGCGATTATGATTATCGCGGCGAGTGCTACTATTATTCTTCGTATTGTGTTGTTGTTGTTGTTGTCATTATTATTATTAGTGTTACTTCTACTACCTCAACCACGACTGCGGTTGAGTCTTCTTATTAATTCACGCCGATGGCCAGCAACATCGTCATGCCGCATACGTGGCTTGTGGCTTGGTTGCATTGCGGTCTCGCGCCAACCTTTAACGGATGAGCGAGCGAGCGAGCGAGAGAGAGCGAGAGAGAGAGGGGGAGAGAGAGAGAGAGCGCGCGGTAACGCTGAATACATGCACGCAGGCTGCACGATGGGCTGTTAGCCCGCGTAGCCAGCTGATGGTGTTCTAGTGATGATGCTGATAATAATAATAATGCTGCTGCTGCTGCTGGTGATGATGATGAGGCCTGTCCTGCGACCACAACAGCAACAACAACAACGAGACCAGCAACAGCAACAACAACAACAACCACGAAAGCAGCAACAACAACAACAATAACAAGGACGACGATGACGGCGTCACGCAGACGATGAGAATCCGATGGTGCGTGCATTGGACGACTCTGGTATCGGGGTGTTATTTATATGCAAATAGTAGCAGCGGTGCTTGGCCTGAAGGTGGGGCCTGGATTGTGAGTTCTGGTGGTGCTGATTGTAGCATTAGCAGTAGTAGTGTAGTAGTAGTAGTAGTAGTCGTCGTCGTAGTAGAGGTACCGGTAGTCGCAGTACGGGTAGAAAGAAGAAGCTCAAGGATGCAAAACGATCTGACTGAACGAATGATCGGGGGCGGGGGGGGGGAGGGGTCGGCTCATCTGGCCTCAGCCTGCCGTCACCCTTGTCGTGGTTTTGCTTGTGGTCTTAGCCGTTGTTGTTGTTGTTGTTGTTGTTGTTGTTGTTGTCGTTATGATGATGATGATGTTGATTATTGTTATGATTGCCGATGTCGTAGAGAACGATGCATAAGAACGACAGAAGCTCTGTAGGAATAGAAAAGCAAATCAATCCCCCCCTCTTATCTTCTAAGGGCGTACTTCTTTTTCAGAGCTGTACGAGAACCCGCTATTCTAGACAAGCTGCACGCCTGCAAATACGTCGTCCGGCTACTTCAACGCTCTCTCTCTCCACCTGCCCTTCGCCAGCTATACAAGTGGCAGTCCTTTGACCAGCATGAGTTAGCGTATCGGTGGCTTTGGATGAGCTCATGTAGGTCTGCGTCTATGCTTGAGTTATCGAATCGACAAGGTGCGCCCCATATTATAGCTGGAGGAAAAAAGATGATCAGGAACCTACGTTTCATCTACACTAACCATTCGGCTTTAACGCCACCTAAGAGGCAGCCAATGGCACCCCTGTAGCATATTGCACCTCCGTATAAAGCGCGACGAAGTACATTTAAAACCATATCAATAATAATAATAATACCACAAGTGAACCTCATATTAGCTAACGAATGACACATTGCATGGCAGTGGCTGGATAAGTGATTGGTGGAGTAAAAAATAGTGCAACAACGAGTTAGATAAACGTAATTAAAAAGTACAATAGCAAATCCGTGTGTAGACGTTTTTTTATGATATCTCTACGATTATCACTGTACAACGGCAAACAAAAATATATTAGGACTAGCGACAAAAAGCAGTCATACTTTTGTTGCTAAAAACTTCCTTATTTCGTGAAATTGGCGAAAATGTGGGGTGATCCTGGCATCAGGAATCGGGCTGGTCTAAAAACACCGACCAAACATTCATCTAAGAAAAAGATTTTAGCAATAACATTCAAAAATGTGTATCTGAGCTTAAACTATCTATCAAGGCACGACAGCAGTAGAGAGACGATGCGGTGACAACCCAAGTCAGTCACACGAATCATGAATATGGTATTTTATTAGAGATTCGTCATATCTGGAACGCATTGGAAATACGCCACGGTAGCCACCCTGTCATTTAGCATCATGGGTGCTATCATGTCTACGAGAATCAGATAAACCGAAGGAAGTCCGGTTGTCTAGCAGTCTGCGAAATTTCTACAAAACGAACTACCTACAATATAGTACGTTTAGAAATAGAGTGAGCTAGGGTATGCAGTCTGGCTAAAAGCAATTCGGCCGACCGGAGCGAACATTAGATGACGACGCATATGATGCCATATTTAGCTAAAATTCATACAGGCAATTACGGGTATTGTGTTGAAGAAAGCCAACGAATAAAACTATGTTGTGAGCAGCGGAAAAGTGATCAACAGCCTAATAAAAATCGTAGTACGTGCGTACATGTTATGCGTCCAAACAGTCGCTGGTTACCTTTTCGGTCAAATTGCAAACGAATGCCACACAACGCTGTCTTCGCTATTTTATCTGATTTAAGGATTCAATCGCGGGAGCTAACTGCTCGAAGACAGGTGGACTCATGTGGATTTAGTACCACTTTTGCTTTTACAGGCAGCGAACTTAATATTGCGAAGCCCCATGCTCGTGGTTTGAAAATCCACCTGTAAGCGGACGGACCCTGTCCGATTCCTTACAGCGTTTGTAGAGTGATCGCACCAACCCTCTGTCATCATCATCATCGAATACGCACGCATCTGGTTATCGATTAACCACTCAGCTTTAGCAATGCAAGGCTCCTTCTTCTCTAGAGCAAGACTTAAGTGTCAAGTAAGGTTTTTCGATCCACGATCCAACTCTGCTGCTATAAAAGCTGAACACCACTGGACGACAGACACCCCAGAGAACTCATGGGCGCTTTACGAAGTCCGTTAAGCCCGTCTACGTAGCTGCGAACCCACTCGCTCAGGCCGCCCTGTCATAGATGATGTCGCAAGCTGGCCGCACAACAACGCGATGTGTTGTTGTTTATTGTTGTTGTTGTTGTTGTTGCTTGTATTAGACGCCGTAAATCGAACAGCGACGATTTTTAGCCAACGATATCACTATCGCGCTAGATGACTGTGCTGCTGCGTTTCCACATTGGCTCCCATTCTACACCTTCCTCCCTCGCCATCCCCAAACCCCGTGGTCAACGGGGCCCTCCTTTCCCCCGAACTATCACATCTTCCCGCGCAAACCCAACAACTTGGCCGTGATTGTTGTCGTTGTTGTTGCTGCTGTTGTTGGATATCAACACCAGCGTCAACATCATGACCGTTACAATCATCAGCTCCCGCCACCCCATCTTCACCATTATCATCACCATCGTCAGAACCAGCAGCAGCAGCAACAACAGCAGCAAGAGCGTCAGCAGAAATCTGCACAACAACAACAATAACAACCAACAACAACATCGATACGATCGCAATGACGTCGATAAACAGCCCGTTTGAAGATGCCAATGGGTAATGGAGGCCGCGGCAGCAGCTGCAGCTGATACAGCGCAGGAATCGCAACAGCGCAAAAATTTCAACGATCACCAACCACCGCTCACAGCGGAAATCGGCCGCGATAGACTCGGCAGCGTCGGGAGGCAATTCTCCTCGTCATTCTTCTCTATCTGCTCGTTCTCCTTCGACGGCGGACGACAGGATACCGCCACCAGGATACGAGGAGACATCAGGTGTGTGTGTGTGTGTGCGCGACGCGAGCGCTCGCTATCGTTGTTGTTGTGGTCGTACCTTCTTATATGAGCGCTGCGCACTTGATAATAATAATAAAAATAATAACAACAACAACAACAACAACAACAACAATAACAATGTTTTAAGGTCCGCAGACGAAGGAGGACTGGAACTAAATCCTTCTAAATGCGAAATCATCGTCATAGGCGGAGATTCCCACGAGCAGGGCGAAATGTTCAGAACCATCGAAAACATCTTGCCCGGATCGAAGAGAGTTGATCAGGCGGACCTGGAAATTCTAGGTGCCCCAATTGGAGCTCGAAGAATTCTTGAGACGATTACAGTTAAGCGCAACGCGCTTTTGCGGATCAAACCCCGCCATATTGCAATGCACCCGCAGGCAACTCTTTGTCTCTGGAGATATAGCTTAGGCTCGCCAAGGTTGAATTACATCCTGCGTACCTTCCCAGCGAGCAACGAGCTGGCCGGCCTGCAGGACTTCGACGACACCGCAAGGGAAATTCTAGGTGAAGTTCTTAACGTCACTCTGACTGACCATACCTGGCAAAGGGCAACTCTTCCCCTTAGGGAAGGGGGGCTTCATCAAGTCCGTGACGGAGCTTGCGCCCCTAGGTTATGCGGCTTCGCTACTAGAATTTGCACAACTCGCTGGGACCCTCGTCGAGCCTAATATTCGTCATGTAATACAAGTGACGAAAGACAAGGCCGAGCTAGCTACAAGAAACGTCATAGGCCCTGGTCCCTGGGAGGAGCGCCCTACACAGCTTACGCTTGACGGTTATAGGTGCAACATTGTGGGTCGATCTCTTCTCGATAGCATGAAATCCCCTACGGAGAGAGCGGTTTTTAAAGCCGCCCGAGACACCTTTAGGAGCGGATACCTAAGGGCTCTACCCTCGCGGCAGCTGGGCACCATGCTGGACGATACCTCCTTCCGCATGGTGACAGCGCTCCGAATTGGAGCTCCCATATGCGAGCCATACATCTGTTCAGCCTGTGGGACGCCTGTAGAGAGTAACGGCCTTCACCCCCTGAGCTGCATCAAAAGCCAAGGAAGAGCCGCTAGGCACGCGGAACTTAACTCGATCATAAGGAGAGCCCTGCGTCGTGCAGGCATACCGAGTACGCTGGAGCCCAGACTCGATACAAGGAGGCCCGACGGAGTCACTATTTCATTGTGGTCTTGCGGTAAGTGTCTGGCATGGGATACAACAGTATCCTGCACTGTTGCCCCGTCCTACCTGCGACACAGTGCCCTTGAGGCCGGCTGGGTCGCCGAACATGCAGATCGAGAAAAAAGACGAAAGTACAGGGACTTAGAGCTCAGATACCACGTCGTGCCTATCGCTATGGAAACACTAGGTCCCGCTAGTAAAGGCACAAGGAGATTCATTAAAGAGCTTGGCGAGCGGATACAGGAGAACACAGGCGACCGAAGAGAGAGCGAGTTCCTGCGGCAGTTGCTCTCGCTGGCGGTATGCAGAGGTAACGCTGCCTGTATAATCGGGTCAATGTTTTGAGAGGAAGAGACAGCTACCGAGATATTTAATTATATATTAATACATGTTCAACCCTCACAATTGTATGTAGCTGCAGCGTTATGCGCCCTTGATATAAAAGGGTGATATGTGTACACACACTTATCAAGCAAATAAACCAATCAATCAATCAATCAATCATGATCAGCAATAAACAATAAAATAGTAATCATAATACTAATACTAATAATAATAATAATAATAATAATAATAATAATAATAATAATAATAATAACCATCATCATCATCACCACCACCACCAGTACCAGCAGCAGTATCAGCAACAGCTGTAGAGCTCTAGGGTAGTACAGGCCAATTTCTATTTCATATCTGTATTGTTGTAGTCAGCGTAAACAAAACGTCACATCTAGAAATAATAATAATAATAATAATAATAATAATAATAATAATAATAATAATAATAATAATAATAATAATAATAATAATAATAATAATAATAATAATAATAATAATAATAATAATAATAATAATAATAATAATAATAATAATAATAATAATAATAATAATAATAATAATAATAATAATAATAATAATAATAACCATCATCATCATCACCACCACCACCAGTACCAGCAGCAGTATCAGCAACAGCTGTAGAGCTCTAGGGTAGTACAGGCCAATTTCTATTTCATATCTGTATTGTTGTAGTCAGCGTAAACAAAACGTCACATCTAGAAATAATAATAATAATAATAATAATAATAATAATAATAATAATAATAATAATAATAATAATAATAATAATAATAATAATAATAATAACCATCATCATCATCACCACCACCACCAGTACCAGCAGCAGTATCAGCAACAGCTGTAGAGCTCTAGGGTAGTACAGGCCAATTTCTATTTCATATCTGTATTGTTGTAGTCAGCGTAAACAAAACGTCACATCTAGAAATATACGTCTTAGATCTTTATCTGAGCGTCGTTGTTCTACAACTGGCAACTCTGTAGGCTGCATTATGACTTGGACGCAAAGGCGGTTTCGGGCACATCTAAAAGCCAACCAGTTCCCAATCAAAGTAAACAAATTAGAGTAAACAGCTCGTACATACGCTCGCTTAGTGAGATCTAGATAATTATACACATCGTGCTATACTTATAAAACGCAGGCATACTTTTAAGCATGAGCTGATAAAAAAAATCACTCATGCGATATCGCCCGACCCAGCCAGTGGGTCGCGGGATAAGCCAAGATGCTAAAGTACTCCGATTTACAAAACAACTACTAGTTCTAACGCTTAGTATTTAGGACACGCAGTGGTCTTGCACGCTTACCTTAATACCTTTTAGTGCTGTTCGTTGTACAACCCGAATGTAGTTAGGACTGGAAGATTTTTCAAGCAACGCATGTCTATCGTCGTACCAACAGGAGGCATTTCGGCCGTGATGAGCCCGAGCCCAAGCCCCGGAAAAGAAGGTAAACGTTTCAGCAATTTTGGATAACGGATTTTACATGAAACCATTAAACCATTAACGGATTCTACATGAAACCAAAATAGCTCTATATCTACAATTTCTGTTAATACTAGAGATAACTACAACTATTTAAATGCTACTTGCCTCTACAATTGTTGGTTTTGAATGCAAGTTTTATTAAGCGCTTTGATATTCCGTTCAAACGTATCTGGCTAACAGAGTCCTTTGAAAGCCTTTCCGCGGCACATAAGCTTGTACTGGGCCATAACAGTTCTTAGCTACAGTATATCTTACGAATTACTGATGCTTGTTTGTACTTATTCATAATCTAGATATTACTCTTATATGTAGATTTTTCGGTTTTCTCGCTAGGTTCGTGCAAAAATCCCCGGCATTATTATTATTATTATTATTATTATTATTATTATTATTATTATTATTATTATTATTATTATTATTATTATTATACGATTAGGTATAATGGGTTAGATATCTAAGGTTTGTCGTATAATCCCAAAGTAAATCGTGGTGAAGTTTGACGAAAGCAGACCTTCAGGGCTTGCTGCATCTCTTTCCTTTGCGCCCCATCACAGCCGGTTGGCCGGCACTCTTATACTGTTGGATGTTTATATATTTTGTTTCTCGTTTTAGTGGTGCCATTTTGGCATTGTCTCGAGTAAGACTAAATCTCGCCGGCGTGGATTAATCTAGGTAAAATATGCGTGCCACGCCAAGTCAATTCAAGCATTGTTTGTTGTTTTCCTTTAGTTTTTTTGCTGTTGTTGTCATTGTTATTGTTGTTGATGGTGGTGATGGTCCTCCTATTGCGGCAGCTGTCCGTTGTCGTCCCTCACTGCAACAACCGCAGGTGCTAGTTTGCGTTGCTTGCAGACAGACACAGCAGGTGTTGACGGTAATGATGCGAGCGATGTCTCACAATGATGGGACGACGGGTAAGTTTGCTGCTGCTAATGCGGCTTGGTTGGTTGTTTGGTTAGCGGAAACCCTGTGCGGATATGGGACATGCCAGATCATAACAACAACAACAACAACAACAATAACAACAACAACAACAACTGCAACGGCAACCGGACAGCCGAGCAAGCACAAAGCCCAAGTAGTAACAAAAACAACGATAACAACAACAACAAACCTGACAACGGCAAACAACAAAAGGAATAACAACACGTTAAGGACAACAACAGCAACAAATATGACAGTGTATACCTGTTGTTTATAGATCGTGTTTCTATTTAACCTCTTTTTCTTTCCTGCAAATCTTTGTGTTTCTCAATTCTCTCGGTGAGTCTCATGTTCTATCCCTATATGCGGCTGAGATATCAGCTCGGTGGCGGGGGGGGGGGATGGTGGGGTGGTGAGTGCGGTTACCTCCATCCCTATACTAATCATCAAGCAACAACAACAGCAGCAGCGGCAGATGTAACAATACTGACTGAAACCGTATCTTTAACTGCAACTGCTGCTGCAGTAGCAACAGCAACAACAACTACCAAAACAACAGGGGGGAAAAGCAATGCTTACTTACGTTCGTTCTGCACCCGAGGCGGCGCGCAGCCCTTCGACCAAAGAACGGCTATTGTCTTCATAGCTACCTCCGTTTTTCCCTCCATCACTCCCTCCCTCCCACCATTGCTCCTACCCACCACGTCGCAGGAGTAGCACTAGTAGGATTCGTGATAGAGTCGTAGCGCGGGTAGCAACCGTAGAAACGGAATAACGAGGTTGCAAGGTAGACAGGAAGACGACGACGACTATAAGACAAGGCATACATACATCCGATGACAACTACGGGAACAGCGAGACAAGGCGACAACGAAAACGTCACAGCAATGTCCGACTTGCAGCAGCAGCAGTATATCCTGTTGTCGTCGTCATCATCATCGTCGTTGTTGTTGTTGTTGTTGTTGTTGTTGTTTTTGTTGTTGTTGTTGCTGCTAGTGTTGTTGTTGTTATTGTCGTCGTCGTCGTTGTTGTTGTTGCTGCTAGTGTGGTTGTTATTCGCCACCGCCATCATCGTTGTTGTTATTGTTGTTAGGGGTTTGTTGTTGTTGCAAACGTAGTTTGCCACGTTATTGTTGCTGATACTGGCGCTCTGTGTGTGTAGGTGTGGTTTATTGTTAGTGGTGCAATCGTGCGGCCGTCTTCGTCGACTCTTGCTGTCTCTATACATATGCTATAGTCAGTCGAGACAATAGCCGAACAGTTGCAACAAGTAGCAGAAACCATCGACAACTTGTGGCACACAGAGTGATAACCGTCGGCGTCGCCGATGACAATGATACGCCCGGCATTGGTACATTCAACATTCACGCCCCCCCCCCCTCCCCCCAAGCCGCTGGCCACCCCATCTGTCGGCCGCCATTCATTCACCCCCCCCCCTTCCCGCCGCCCCCCGCCCTCGCCTCTGTCGGCTGCCACAGTGTGGTGCAGTATCTAATGGTGGTTTGTGCCGCTTATGTGGGCACCATTGGGGTGTTAGTGTTGGTGTTGCTGTAGGTGCTACCGGTGCCGCTTGTGACCGCGTGGCCGCTTTTTGCTGGGTGACATGGCGACGTAGGATGTGACCGTTACGAAGGCGCGGTGTGCATGATAACAACGACGCCAACCTAAGGTTGTAAACATTACGCCGTCAGCCTGCCAAGCATAACCCGCCAACTAGCCATATCCACATAGATGAAGCGGTAATAACAAACATAGCGGCAACAACAACAACAACAACAAAAACAACAACAGCAGCTGTAGAACTAACAGCAACAACGACCAACAACAACAACAACAACAACAACGACAACAACAACAACAATAACAGCAGCAGTAACAACGATTATAGCAGTAGTAGCAATAAGAACAATAATAACAACAACAACACCGGCACAGCCACAACGCGGTCGTAGTATGTCGTCTGACTCGAGTAGCAAGCAGGCCGGTCCACTTCCGCAGGCGGTTTCGTATAGCGACGATACGTATCGGAGCCATCATAGGTTGAGGAGACGCGGCATCGGTCATATCTTGTTGTTGTTGCTGCGGCTGTTTATGTTGTTGTTGTTGTTGCTGATGCTGTTTATGTTGTTGTTATTGCTGCTGCTGCTGTTTATGTTGTTGTTGTTGTTGCTGCTGTTTATGTCGTTGCTGTTGTTGCTGTAGCAGCGTTGGTCAATTTCGGGTGCAATTTTTACGACCTTTACGAAAGTCCGTACGCGAATGGCGAGCGAGACGCAGACAGACAGATAGACCGACTGGAGCAGTGACCTGCAAATCGAACCCTATCGATCGCCAATCGCCGACTTGGACAGAGGGACGCTTGACAGCAGCGCTACTGCACTTCTACTGCTTCGGACCGAGGCGAGCCAACGTCGTTGACGCCGTCCGTGGTGACGTCATGGTGGTTGGCACCTGTCCTATCTATCCGCGGATTCCATCTGTAGCAGGTGTGACTATGTCGTTCTTGTCAGTAAAATGCAAAGTCCTTCTTTGCGTTGAGTGCGTTGAGGCGGCCAGCTTAGCAGGGCAGACAGACGGGGGTGGCCACCCGTCAAGGGTCTTGGCGCCCGCCCGAGGCGTCGCCATTACGCTGTACACTCCACAAAACAGTGGTAGCAATGGCAATAGTCCCGGGCCTCTATCAGCTACAGTAGTGCGCAGGAGTAGAAGGGAGGTTGGTCCGAGCCCTGGTCGTTTTGAATTTGCGCGATTCGTTGATTGAACTGGATGGCGCGGCAAATGGTGGCGTCTGAATGATGAATTACCTAACAGCGGGAAACCGCAACCTAAAAACAACAGCAAATGAAGGAAATCTTATGATGAATGATCAGCATCACTCATGGTCGTAGTTATCGGTACTACCGTCGTGACCAACCACCAGCAATCGGGACCAAGGGATCAAGATCAAGACTATCACAATCATAACCATGACCAAAACTCGACGACCACTGAAACCAACCAGCTGGTATGCCCGCAAGTGCGAATGAACGATGAGCCCCACGCCCATTCTTTTGCGCGTTGGTTAGTGTTTTTTTGTTTGTTCTGGGAAGTGTTGGGAATGCATGATGCACATGCGCCACTAGCAGCCTGCGTGACTAGTGTGAGACTCGCAAACCCACTAAACCCGGATTCCTCCCCACCCTCTAGGCTCGGTAGTACTTTGGCATTACTTCGAATTGCGATGGTTAGTGTGTCCGATAGAGAAACGCCCACGCAGAAGGGGGCGCAAAGCCTCGTTCCACCACCGCCACAAGTCGGTGACGCTTTCCACCGTTAGGTTGGCCGGACGCAGTAGTGATCAGACACTAAAGTTATACCTTTCAGGCTGACCCTCAGCCAAGATTTAACGTCTACGGGACTGATTTTCGCATTGCTTCATAGACGGACCCCCATAAATACAAATGTGTAATGATGGGGCTCGAACCCGCGCACCTATGTGTCTCCCCCGGCCGCCGAGAGGTGCAGGCGAATGCGCCACGCTACCGGGCTCGACGATTTTTTTTTTTTTTTTTTTTTTTTTTTTTTTTAAGGGGTGGAAAATGCATTTACGCACACCCGCCGATATAATGACGGGTAGTGTGGGGCTAGACGCTCGGAGAGGGAATACGCGACTCACTCTAATCCGAGCGTACTACCCACTAAAAACCACCCCCCCCGGAACCCCCTCCTGGTTCGGAATTGTGAACCATTACCTCGAGACCAGGAGGGAGGAGTCTCACGCTTCAACCCTTTCCTTAGTCTGTAGGTGCATCCCGAGCAGGTAAGTCCTGCTGGGTTAAATCAGGGGGGCTCCGGGCGACGAATCGCGCCCGGCGATTATTCTCCAGCCGGATCTTTTCGCGCATGAGCCCGTCGAGGTATTTTAGGCCAGCACCCCAATTAGTCGTTGAGTCGACCATGTGCGTGACGATCACTTGCGCGGTAGATGCCCGTAGGGTAAACGGTGAGCTATCGCGGTACGCAGACAACGCCGTGCATGTCTCAATTGTATGCGCGGCATCATCGGGCACTCCGGCGTCGCAGAGAACGCATATGTCCGTCGCGGCTTTTCCGATCTTCATCATGTACGCCTGAAACTGACCATGTCCGCTCAGCGCCTGGGCAGCGTAATATGTCATTGGTCCCTGTGCCGTATACCACTTGCGCAAGTCCGTGATAAGAAAGCGTGTCCACGTGCCTCTCGTGTCTCCGGCAGGCGGGTGGGTCCACATCTCCGCCCAAGCGGTGAGTGTGGCCTCTCGAGCCTCGGTCCATGATATCTCTCCGTTTAATCTCCGCTTACTCCTCTCCTCCGCCAGCATGTCCCATGGAAGCAGGCATGCGAGAACAAGCAGGACGTCCGTGGAGACCGTCCGGTACGCCCGGCTAACCCGAATTGCCACACCCCGTTGGGAGCGGCGCAGAGCCTGGCGGGCCGTGTCCGTCCTGAGTGCTAGGTCCGCCCACACTGGCGCGGCATAGAGCGCGACCGCTTCTGCAACAGCAGCTAGTAGACGCCGTTTGGGATCGGACGCGCCTCCCTCCCGGGGTAGTATTCGGGCCAGGTTGGCCGATACTCTTGCCACCTTTTGCGTAACCTGCCTAATGTGGGGCAGGCCAGTTAGACCTGTGTCCAAGGTCACCCCTAGGTACCTGGCGTGGCGGGACGGCGTGAGAGCGTGCCCGTTGAGCTCCAGAGACATAGGCCCTATCCGTCTGCGTCCTGTTAGAAAAAGGGCCTCGGTTTTCTGTGGTGCTAACTCCAGGTGATGTTCAGTCATCCACCTGTTTATCCGGTCAAGAGCCGTGTTTGCCCTGGCCTCCAGGATAGTCCATGTGCGAGCGGTGACTACCAGTGCAAGATCATCCGCGTAGGCGATTGTCTCCACCCCATCCGGCAGGTCGTCGAGCCGCAAGACACCATCGTATGCCACGTTCCATAGAACTGGGCCGAGTACGGAGCCCTGCGGCACCCCCGCCGTAATTTGATGGGTTTCGCCTTGCGTGAGGAGTGTCCGCTCCTCCAGGTACGATGATAGTATGCGCCGCAGGTACGGGGAGATCCCCTTATGCTCGAGCGCACTCATTATTGTCGACCAGTTGGCGGTGTTGAACGCATTGCGGACGTCCAGCAATATCAATAGCACGTAGTTGCGTGACCAGAGTGGCCGCTGCTGCTCGGCGCGAGCCGCCTCTATGACTCGCTCCACGGCGTCAAGGGTGGATCGGCCCCTGCGAAATCCGTATTGGTTGTTTGAGAGGGCATCTCTCGCCTCCAGTTCGTCGTTTAAACGCCGAACGAGCACGTTTTCGACTAGTTTGCTTACAGCGTCGAGTAAGCATATGGGGCGATGCGCTGACGAGCCGGGTGAGGCGTTCGGCTTCGGTATCAGTACTAAATGGGCACGTTTCCACTGGGTGGGAAAGCGACCCTCTACGAGCAAGCGTGACACTAGCTTTGCAAGAGGCTTGGGATAGGATCGTGCCAGCAGTCGCACCACGTCCGGTGGGACCCCGTCCGGGCCCGGGGCTTTACCCGGTGCTAGCCGCTCCGCCGCTTCTATTATGTCCTCTGCTGTTACTTCCGGGATCTGTTCAGGGTCAACGGGAATGCTGGTATGAACGCGGGCCGGTTGTTGCGGAAAGAGCTTGAGAACTACCCGGCGAATTTCTTCTGCCGGGAGAGGTGGTGGTGGTGCGCGGAGCTTGCCCATAACGATTCGATAGGGAAGACCCCACACGTCCACCTCAACCGAATCCACCAAGGCCTTCCAGGATTCGACTTTTGCCTGCTGAATGAGCTTTCGTAAGTAGAGTCGATGCGTACGATAAAGGTCCCCTAGGCGCTCAACCCTGGCAGTGGCATCTGCCAGAGGGTCGACGTTGTGCCCCTGTTGTCTTCGTTTCGCCAGCCAAGAGCGTGCACGTGTCAGTGTGCGGTTCGCGCGTAAACAGTCTACACGGGCTGTCTGAATAACCGAGCTCCACCAAGGTTTAGCAGGCCGGGCTCTCGTGCCGCCACGTCTGGCTGGGCCCCCGGCCGCCCGGCAGGCAGCCGCCAGGATTTTAGCCAGGGTATCCGCGTCTAATGGAGTGTCCGCCAAGCGATTGAACCGGTTTCTAAAGAAGGTCTGAAGAGCCTTTTTGTTGATGTATCGCATCTGCCACGTGCGCCTCCGCGTATCGGGACAACGCGTGATCGGCGAGAGCAATTCAAACGTTAGATAGCGGTGGTCGCTCAAGGTTTCCTCGTTCTCCTGGACCTTCCAGTCTTGTATCCGTCGTAGGGCGCTCGGGTCCGCAAAGGTGAGGTCTAAGAACGATGTTTGACCTCGGCGCGCGAACGTAGGAACGTCGCCATGGTTGGCGAGGGTCATGTTGTGCTCGGACATCCAGTCAAGAAGAGTCGCGCCTTTGTCGGTGGCACGGTGACCCCCCCAGGCAGTGTGCACCGCATTGAAGTCCCCCGTGACAAGCAGTGAGTGTTTTGGGTATCGGTGAGATGCTATTGACACCGATAGCCTATCCAGGTAGCCCTCCAGGTCATGCAGAGTTTTATTAGGCGAAAAATAACACGAATATACAACGATATTATTGTGTGGAAGGTACGCCCACACGAAGCCTTCAGCATGACCCCAATCGGTGAGGGAGAGCGTCGCGTCTTGACGTGTCCACCAGATGGCCACATTGCTTTGTGCATCAGTGTACATGTTAGGTGTTGAACGAGAGATGTACACATTTGGTTCTGATAAGAGGCAAAGGCCTACCTGGTGTTGTGTGGTGTATGCGTTCAGTAGGTCGTGGGCCGCCCGGCACCGATTGAGGTTTACCTGGAGAAACCTGACCATTACTCTTCCTGGGGGGTTTCAACCTGGGAGGCATTGCCCGCCGTTTGCCAGTCTTCCGTCGGCGCGAGGGTCCTACGGCAAAATTGTCGCCGCCCTCGATCCAACGCGTGTTCAGCGGGTCTGGATGCTTCTGGTAGGGCGCCACCTGTTTTTGGCTCTCCATGTGAAATAGACTCCCTCCGCTTACGTGATTCTTGTAGCTGTGTGCGGTATGACGGGCAGGCCATACTGTCGGCTCTGTGGCCCGAGATCTCGCACACAATACAGTGTGTTGTCTCGGCTTTACACGCAGCCACCGCATGGTCTGGCGATCCGCATCGACGACAGAGGCGGTTGGCCGTTTTGGGTGCCGTGCAGGTAGCAGCCTTGTGGCCGGGTCTCTGGCAGTTGAAGCACGTGGGCAACCTCTCCCAGACCTCGGGCCTGCACCTGCTGCCCGCGATCAGGATAGATCGTTGGGCCTGAAGCCACCGGGCTGTAGGGGCCGTCACCTTCAGCAACGTGTACCAGCGGGTCGTGGTGCGGCCCTGGCGTGGGTCACTAGCCACTATAGGAACCGCCTCAGTGGCCGCCAGTAGCTGACGGATGTCTGTCTCTATCCTTCTAGCACTGGCCAGAGGATTAATGCCCCATAAGGCCACTTCTCGCAAGCCGTCACTGATTCGGCTGTCAGTCTGGTGGCCAGTTGCCTTGCTGATGTCTTCTGCCAACTGAGCCCCGAGATCCTGGGTGATGCCCCGTAGTCGGATAATGACGTCACCGTCATTATTCCTGACGAGGCCGCTAACAGCCGACTCCACTTGTGTGTTGTCGGCCAGATGAGCTCGTAGACTCTTCACTGTGTCGGCCCAGGTCTGGCCCTCTCCGACCCTGACCCTGAGAGACAATTGTCCCGCCAGGACTGGGGCCGGTGGCGGGGCTTTACTCGCACTCATTGACGACCGACCTGCTTGCGGCCTGTCTGCCCGGCAAAGCTCTATAAGGCCATCTCGTGATGACTGGGCCACGAGAGCCGCCAGAATCCGCTGCGTCGTCTCTGATCGCCACTGGTGGGCGACGTATAGGAGAGGGGGTTCCGTGCTCGCTGAGGTTGAGAGCTGGGTCATGCGATCAATAACGGAGCGGAACAGAGTGATAACAGCCTCATCGCAGGGCTTGTTGGGATGTAAAATGCCTACTACAAGGTGGCGATCTTCACCTCCGTTGCCTGGAGACCCAGCGAGGGTCTCCCAGGTGTCTGTGGTATGCAACACCGCCGCCGTACCTGGGGGCTGTGTAAGCAGCCGCGGTAGAGAGGGAAACTGACTAGCGAGACCGGCGAGTGCCTCCGAGTCAGCCTTTGCCCCCGGGACGACCAGCACGCCCCTCACTTCTCTGAGGGAAGTGATCCTCTCGAAAGATGGAGGAACCTGCCGAAGGGAGCTCAGAGGCCAGAATAGGCCCGTTAGTTTAGCAAAGTCTTCTGCCGTCGTCGCCGCCGCGATACGCGATTCCAGATACACTCGGGCAGCCTCAGGATCCGCCGGGGCGCAGCGCAGGCAGATTGCTGAAGGGTCCGAAGATTGAGGAGGCCGCGCCAGCAACTCATCTCGTTCCCTCTGTGCCGCCTCCAACAAGGCCCGGAGGCTCCCGATCTCCTCCTCCGCGTCCTCCAGCGAGGTCCGCAGAGAAACCTTAAAGGAGTCCACCGCAGTTTCGACCCTGCGGAGATCCAGGTCCAGTTTCTCTGACACCTCTTTTAGCTCCATCCTGGTATTCCTTAACTTGCAGGCCTCTACCACTGTCTTAACATCTCCCTTGAGGACCGCTAACGCCCGGCCGTATGCCGCCTCTGCGTCAAAGCCCCGTTTACGATCAGCCTCCGCGCAGTCCGTTGCCTCCGTCGCAGAGGTCTTGAGTGTCACGGTGTGTTGGTCACCGACGTCAGAGATGCGCTTCTTGTCGGAGCGAAGGCCCGTCGGGGATGTATCCGCCGGGCGTTTTCTAATGCCGACAGGCTCGGCGCACGACTGGTCCATCTCCTTTAGAGATTCTACACCATCGACGTCAATGGCAGGACGGCCCGGTTCCTCAACAGGAACGTTAAGGTCGCTCCTTATCTCCTTGCTGGTAGGCAGCGGAGGATCTGGCGGCGGCCTCGCATGGCCCGACGACCGACGTACGGGCATATCTTTTTTTTTTTTTTTTTTTTTTTTCTTCGGGCGTGCTAGACTAAGCAATGTTTACTTGGTAAATCGCCTCACGGGTCTGCTTCGTTGGACTGCGCGCGGAGACGAGACGGCTTCGTCTTCGTCTACACTGTCCGTCGGACAGCGCGCGGAGAGGAGATTGCTTCGTCTTCGTCCGCACTGTCCGTCGGACTGCGCGCGGAGACGAGATGGCTTCGTCTTCTCTCGCACACAGCGCTCGGCCAGAGCAATTGTAAGCCAAGCCTACACTGTTCTAAGATGGCGGCGCCCACGCAGTGCTGTGTTACTTCGTGGCGTGCACGAGAATAAGAAACTCACAGAATTTGAGACAACTCACCAACGACTCCTTTCTTGTGCACAGTGTACTCCTAGTCACTAAGTTTATCTGTTCCACACAATGAAACGAACGAAGGAGTCTCCCGTACTACTATCCGATGATATTTTCCGGGACCGATCTCACATGCGTCCGCATCGTTCGTCTGCAACACGAGACTCGGGCTCGACGATTAGGCGTCCCTGGGCGCGGTCAACACTCCCCCTCCTTCACTCGGCGTCTGGGCGGGTCAGCTGACAATGAAGGTCTATATATCAACTCATATTAGCTGGTGGTGGTGCTGCTGTTGGTGCTGGCGCTCAGACAGTTCGGTCGATGCTGTGTCCCGGTCTGTCTCTATCAATAACTCCATTTCTCGCTCTCGCCTTTGCGCATTCGCTTCCTCTCTTCAGAATGAGCAACAACAACAGAAGCAGCCGAAGCAAATACGGTTTAAAGGAAGACATGCAGAACGCGGAGACGATGAAAACGTACTACGTCGAAGAAAACGAAGAAGACTCCGCCGCTGCTCCGATGGTCACCTTGCTTCGAGCTGCATGCGTGTGGCTTTGTATGTATGAATGTTTAGTGTATATGGATATTTTTTGGGCCTCTAATCTTCCGGCGCTGTCAACTTTATTTAAGAACAACGACGCACGTGTACAACCACCGCCAGAAAGCTTTATCAGTTCCTATATTACAATCCTGTATAAGTAAACGTGTTAACTTTCAGCCTAGAACAGCCCTGATGTGCACCATTCGGCAAGCGATCCCAAAATTGAGATTGCGTTGCCCCGTTAGACGTCAACACAAAGTCTCTGGCGTAAGAATTGTGCGGCTGTCTTGTCCTCAGTAGTTACCTTCAAACGTTCGCCCAATTTAGTAAGTAAACTTTCCGTCAGAGGGACCGGTGGTCCCAGGTCTCGAAGGCCACTGGGCTAAAGTTTTGGGCTTTTGTCAGTTCGGCGTATTTGTTCATTTTGTTCTCTTCTGCTTGGGTCGCGTCGTGACCAGCTCCAAGTAAACCGAAACCGACCATTGAGGGAGAAAATGAGTCGGCTACGGTGGCGTCCCATATGAGATTACGGGCTCGTTCAAAGGGTCATCCCGTGGAGACGCTTACCGTCGTTTCTGGTTAGTCCAGTTGGTTCCAACGTTCTTGGATAGCTTGCCTCGTCGGGGTCCTTGCTATTGTGTGATCAATAGCCGCATGACGTGGTCGACGACCTTCGGTGAGAGCGCAGGATAGAGCGTGGTCAGCTCTAATGTCCACCGGCTCCCCGCATCGGCATATGTGAGGGGAAACGAGCAGCGTACCAAGTCGGAGGCCAACACATATTCTTGTAGTGGCATCATCCATTAAGGTTCCTAATAACTTGGCACCTAGCCTTTTCTGCAATACGGGAGAGACACCTTCCCGAAGTGGGGTACCCCTAGGAACTCTACTTCGTTTGCGCTGAGTATCTTGCAGCCCGGTAACCAGTGCGTGATTTTGGAGATTGTCGGATCTGTGGCATACGATTCTATACCAACAGTTCGCATTTGGAAGGGTTTAGGGCCAAAATCGGTACCTTCTCTAAATCGATAATCTTCTGTAAGTCACTAACGATTGTGGAGGTGTTGCCTGCCAGTACTCCATCGTCCAAGTAACACATGTTAAGCGGGCTTTCGAGTGATTTGATCAGATCATTAACTGCCAGGCAAAACAAAGTTCGAGGGGTCTCCTTGTTGTATACCTGTCTCGGACGATATTATTAAGTCAGACGTTACAAGGCAAGTTGGACGTCTATATGAGGACTCGACATAATGGTACATGTCTGGGATGAAGTCCTTGACTGTCCTTAGCAAATGGTCTCTCCTTGCCGTATTGAATGCACTTGAAAGTCCAGCTTGAGCAAATACGTGGGACAAGTCCTGGATGCCGGGAAAGAGCGAGTTGTATGAACGGCTGTAACTACCTCCGCTTTGACCGAGAACCCCAATTGTGGGTCGTCTATTTGGTGTGTGAACTGTCCTGTGTTATATATTATGCCGATAATCGAAGCAATCCTGCGCAGGCATGATGAGCATGCTATCGGTCGGATAGAGCCGCATTTTTTTCAATGCAAACAATTTGACGCCAAAAACAATTCGTTGGATATGGATATTTGTGTGTGCGTGCGTGCATATGAACGTCAAGATTTATGTGTCTATATCTGTCTATGCATTGCCTATGATTGCCTCGATACGTGTGGATGTAAATTCGCAACCGTTCTGGCTGCTGCAGAGACATCGACAAGACAGGTAGGAAGGACATCATATCCAAAACTGTGGCAAGAGTCGAACTAGTCGTTGAAGCAGTGGTAGCAGTAATTGCACTGGTAGCAGCAGGGGCAGCAGCCATAGTAATGCTGCTGCCCTTGTTACTGTTGCCGCCCCTGGTGGCGTCCGTGCGCCGTGATTCCGCTAGGGCGGCCATTACAGCTGCTAGCGCCTCTCTCTCTCGCTTTAAGCCTTGGCGTTTGTCCGTCCGACCATTCATGGGGCTAGATGGTGGATGTTGTTGGCTGCGTCGGCTCGTACACACATTGCCTGCGACGAACAGCGGGCGCAGTGAGGACACATAGCGAGAGGAAGGAGAGATAGATCGGCAGATAGACAGACAACAAACAACCAGTGGGACCAGTAGGCGGCCATGTCGGGGAGTCGAGCGAGAAAGACGTGTAGATAGATCATCGGCCCTTCACCGGAAACAGTTTGGCCGAACGTCCACTGGCACAGCCGTCGCTGGCTGACGCTGCTGCTGCTGCCACCAACGCTTTGTAGCTATACTGACTTCGGCTAGAAGGCTGGGGAAGGAAGAGGACGACAGGCGATGTCGTTGCGGCAGCAACAGCAGCAGCGGCAGCAATGCTGGACGGAGCATCGCCATCACCTGCAGGATGTCCTCCTAGTAATGCTGGGGGTGGTGGTGGTGGTTGTGGTGGGTATGGAGGTGGGGATGGGGGTCGTAGTGGTGAACAAGACCGGACGACGCTAAAGGACAAGTAGAAAGAAGCCTAGGACGACGACGACGACGGTGATGATTACGAACACGTTGACAACATCAACTAAAGCAGCAGCAGCAGCAACAACAACAACAGGAATAACAACAACAGGAATAACAACAACAACACGAACAACAACAGTAATAACAGCAACAACAACAACGACGATGACGAAGAGCACAGACGACCACGACGTCCGACCACCGGCTGATAAAATACGACCTCTTCTTCCAGCTATCCGCCCCCCCCCTCTCATCCCGTGCCGTCCGGTCGCGCCCCCTTGCTTCGCTTGGCCACCTGGTCCGCCCGCCTTGTCTGCTCTATATCCCCCATTTAATACATGTCCTTTGCCCGACGTGCCCCGACGTAGCAGACACAGCTCACATCTATTGAGGCGTCAAGATTACCTGACGACGTAAGGTATCATCTTCTCGCCTCTCATGCCTGGATGTCCTTTCCTCTCTCTCTTTCTCTAACTCTCCTTTTCTCTCTCTCGTTTTTCTCGCTCTCTCTGTGTCTCTTGCTTGGTTGCCTGTGCGTTCGTCACTGGCGCTTTGCCTCTTTCAATCTTTCCATCAGAATTGCCGCTCTCCGAGTAGGTCGCAGCTTGCCTGCAGTACGCCCGGATACCTCGACAGAGCGAGACAGCAAAAGGAACAGGGCAAGCGAAAGAGGGAGAGAGAGAGGGGGAGCGCGAGAGAGAGAATGCAGGAGAAACAAGCGGTAACGCGAACAAGCGTACGCTGACGACCGTGCTCGGCTATGAAGTCCCTGCCGGAAGTGAGCGCTTCTGTCAAAAGCAGGCGGCTAGCTGATCAATTTGAGTCGAGCTCGTTGGATATCTTATCTTGGCGAAAATATTTTTGCTGCTGGCGAGGACGGCGACGGTGACGATGACGACGACGACGACCACAACGGAGACAGCAGTGGCAGTTCCGCTGTCCAGCAGTTTAGCCGGTAGCTGGCGCGCTCGTCATCCAAAGGTCCATTTGCAAGCCAAGGGACACCCAAAAGTGAGAGAGATTAGGTTTCACTGAGCTACAGGCACACAACAACATAACAACACGACGCACTTACTCATCTACACACATACATACATACATACACACTTACGAGACATACATAGGAGTGGCTGGTCATAAATACTTATATACGGACATGGACACATACGCGACAGACGACATGCTGGTGCATTCGCTGGTGAAACGATACATATGACAAGCGAAACTGCAAGTTTCCAGTTATCAGAGCAGGGCGGGCTGGCCGTAGGCAAGCGCGGGTGGGCAGGATTTGTAGCAGCGCCCTAGGCTGCTACTGCTGGTGCTGCTGTTACATGAAAAGAAATGAAAGATTGACCGACCACTTGTAGGAAAAAAACCGAGCCGATATTAGTATGAGAAAAAAAGCCGAGCCCATTTTAGTAGAGTTGTACATTTGCCATAAGCCATAACCATCTACTCCACCGCCTCCGCCGCTGTATCTTGCTGATGTCTCACCGAGGAGGTGATATCAGTTGATGATGTCAACTCAGGCAAACGTACAGCCTGCACGTTCTCGTTTACAGATGCAGTGTGCACCGTTTATTCGTCTTTTCCACTATAGCTTTTAATCCTAAGAACGAAGAATTAAAAGCTTCGCTTCGAAAGGTTAGACGTAATGACATTCTCTGCGCACCCTTCTTTAGCAGTGTCTGGTCAGTCAACGCGCCAATGCGTGCTGAAACTAGCTGCCTAGTAGGTTACGGCCACGCATCGATTCGCTCGGCAGCCGCATGAGCCCGTCATATCGGCCATTGGCCGTTCCATCGGACAGACAGGGAAGAAGGTGCAACGAACGGAGGAAAAACAGCGAACACGATGCAAGGGAGGCGAAACCTACACGCCTGGCGTAGTACCCCGAGGTCATCGCACAACACCATGATATGGCCGTCATGATGTAGACGGGACTCGACCGTCGGGACGACCCGGTCTCGTTATGTTATACCGTGGCAGGCGCGGACATCGCCTCAGGCACTAAGCCTGGCCCAGATACCGACGGTGGGCAAAGCAACGACTACAACCTCTCCCACTCTGCACTCTCTCTCTCTCTCTCAGGATATCATACGTACTCCGTGCTCTGAGCTGGTGATAATAACGTCCAGAATGAGTTATGTCCGTCAGGTGTAGCCTGGCGCGAGCTGTACTTATAGGTGGTTACCTACAGTCGTCGTCTAGCTTATTTCCAGCCGACCCGGGTTTCAAGCGAACATACAAATTGAGATTTAACGTTTTCGCCGTCTACCTGCGTGTTTCAATCCAATTGATTAGATGAGTATGTACCTGCGTACATACCAAGTGCGTAGTTAAAGCCGCTTAAGTGAGGTTTTACCAATGCCTTTCCAACGGGAGATCGACTGCTGCGTGACATCTCGGCGGGACATCATCCAGTTAAATCGGTGAAATTCCACATATAATCATCGTAAGGTATCATTTTAGTAGGCGGTAGCAACGTCTTCCTCGTCGAGGTACAACGAATGGGCAGGTTTACAAGAAATTGTAGTGGGCCAGTAATGCACTAGCTCTTTTTTTGAGACATCTGTGCTTCCAGTTTTACTTTTTGTCCAATCACGGCCGATTACATATAGCATATTTCGGCATTTACATTATCTAAACTAGAAACCATGAAAACCAATTTAAGAGTGGACAATCCAAGTCTTGAACCCACGACCTCCCAAATGTAAGGCATTATCTTTTGCCACTAAGCTTGCACCTTAAGCTCGAGGGCAACTAAAAGCAAGCTTCAAGCTGGCGTGATGTACTACTTCACACTTTCAATGTGCGCAAAAAACATTTCCTTCTCCATATGTCCACAAAGAAGTTCCTTCTCCATAACACAAAACAGAAAACAGTTTAAATAACAACTAGTACGCCAGACGTCACTTAGCCAACGGCTGGTGGTCTCATAACTACGACTCTCGAGGGCACTAAGGTAGTTGTAGGAAATCTCCATCCGAGGATCAAAGAGCTGGCATAAAAACACGTTCAGATAGTAAAATACGCCTAGATAAAAGGCGGCATATCTAGGACGTCAACGAAGTGCTGGTGGTACAATATTTGTTATAGAGAAACACTTTCGTATGTGCGTTTTGACGTATCTTTCTAGAAACTGTTTTCATCTTTAAAGCGCCCTGTAGTTTGTAGCTATAAGAGCGATGTTGGAATCTGTTTTATATATATATATATATATATATATATATATATATAACAGATTCCAGCAGTCGTGTGCATTTTGCGATCGAGCTAAGGCGCTCAGCGAGAGGTGAAAAGCGCTTTCCGTTGGGCTCCCACCCTTCTTGAACCCGAGATGCCTATTTTGCGATGGCTCAATGATTTTAATCCCGTCGTCGTCGCTGCTGTTGTTGTTGTCGTCGTCGTCGTCGTCGTCGTCGCCGCTGTTGTTGTTGTTGTTGTTGTCGTCGTCGTCGTCGCCGTCGCCGTTGTTGTAGTTGTTAGCAGCAGCAGCAATAGCTGGAAGTTTTTGTGAGAGATATTCAATGAAAAAACATGTTTAGCAGTAGCAATAGCCGCAGAAATAGCACCTATAGTAATAGCTCTACGAGCGGCACAGTACTGTAGCACGTAGGAAGGAGCGAGTAAGGGAGGGAGGGACGGAGGAAGGAAGGAAGGGAAGGAGGAAAGAATGAAGGCAGCAGGAAGAACTTCACTAAATGCTGCCTGTCAATCTCTAAAGCTCATCGCCGTCAGCGTGACCGTCGCCTCTGCCACCGCCTGATGCTGCTGCTGCTGCTGCTGCCGCTACTGTCTACGACGTTGATATCGCTGCTGATTGCTATTATTACTCGGTCGGTCGTAGCGGAGGAATAGGCACGCCTTTAGCAATCTCGTCACGCATTCATTCATTGATTGGCGCGGCGAACGAGAGCACAGGGCACACACAGTAAGTGGTCGGCGAGCGTAGTGCCGGCCCAGAGGGAACCCGGGCGTAAGAGTGCAAGAGGAAAACTAAAGGGAAAAAAATCGAAGATCTTGAGCGCAGCGACGCGACGCGGGCGTCTCGACATAGGCGGCGGCGGCGGCGGCAGCAGCAGCAGCAACAGCCGCATCGTCGCCGTGGTGTCACTGTTAAAGATGAGAGCGACAGACAGACAGAAGCAGTGGCGTTCACTAGCAGTGTCTTATTCCGTCAGGCATGCTCAATCACCGATGTTCCCGCTGTTTGCCGATACGTCGAAGTAGTATTGGTAGCAGTAGTAGTAGTCGTAGTAGTAGCCCACGTCTCAGGCCATCTTATGGCGTAGTTTTTCTTCTCTTTTATTTTCTTCTTGTCGTCTTGATGTTATAGTGGAGCTCGTTGTTGCTGTTGTCGTTTTTTTCCGGTGTTGTTGTTGTTGACGTCGTTTTCGGTAACAGCAAAGGCAGCTGCCGTGGTGAACGTGGTAGAGGCGAAGAGCACAACTGGGACGATGACGTGAAAACGACAACACCAACGGCAATCTGCACCCCCCCGCCCTTCAACTCGTTCCGTTCTCAAATCCCTTTCTCACACATATACTTCTCGCTCTCTCTCTCTCTCTCTATCGCCCTCCGTCTCTATCACCCTCGCTTTCTATCTCTCGTTCTCTTTCTCTCTTTTATACACGATTTGGTTCGAAAAAACACAGACTACCCCAATACGTACTTTGGGTTACGCACAGATGCCCTTGCACCAACTTGAGGCTGGTGATTTCGGTGACAGCAAACAAGTAGCGTACGCAACGCCACCAACGCCATCACGGCCTCACCACGACCTCACCACGACTCTACGATCAGAAGAACGGTGGAGTCGAGCTTCGAGTTCGAGAGATAGCCTCACGAATATAGAGCTCATGGCTATATTAAGCGCGGAGGTCTCAAACATGAAATGGGCTTTTTAGGGCGATCCAGGCGTTACTGAAAATTAAAAAGAAAACCAAAGGGACGAGCACAACAACAACAACGACGAGAGTCTCGATGAAGTTGGTGACGGTAAGAACAACCATAGCAACGACTACAGGAACAGCAACAACGACATTAAGACTATCAACAGCAGCATCAGCCAGGCCAGCCCACGAAAAACACAGTACGATGAACGAAAAGCGAATGCTTGTAGAATGAGATTGTCATGGTCTTCTCTCATAGAGAGCGCCCCTCTCTATCTAACTATCGCACATGATCTATTTCTCACCGTTACACCGCTTGCTCATTCGCGCCGCTATTCCTTTGACCATGCGGCTGTAATAAAACGTGTGCATGGTCCCTTTAGCGCCTGCCCCACAGTCGTCTCCTGAGGGAAACGGTTTTCGTTGTCGGTTATTCGGTCGTTCCGTCGTTTCGGGCGGAATAGAACCAACCGCCACTGTCTTTGTCCTCATTGCGCCTACGTTCTTCTTCTTCTTCTTCTTGCCCCTCTTCTTCTACATTGAGTCTCACGGCGGTCAAAGATGCATTGCTAGCGCGATTTCAAGATACCTCCACTCTCCATCAGCGAACCACTCTGCTTCCCCCTAAAATGAAGCGATTCGACAGTCCGCAGAGCTTGCTCGGCTCGGAACGGCAGCTTCGTAGAGGGTACTGCACCTCGTTTGAGTCGAGGAGGAGTTGTAGTTAGTCCACGAGCGAGCTAGTCAGTCAGCGGCCACCGACCAACCGATCTAGTCACCATAATACCGCCTGTCGGCTCCGCATTTAACCACCACATCAAGCCCCGGTCACCCCGGGCAGCAGCTGGGCCTGTTGCATTGCCGATGCATTGTGCCGTTATCAGCGGCGTTAAGACAACTAAGTGGATGCGTTGTCAAGATTACCTGCGATAACACCTACCCTGAAAACGACACGCTGTCTAGAAGGTACACTGTTGCGCGAGACAGAGAGACAAAACAATAGTCAAGCGAAGTCCTTGGTACTGTTGCGCCCCTGTGATAACCTGTGTCTTCCCAATCCTAAGAAGGGCAAGTCACTGGAGTGGTGCAACACAAGCTGCTACGATTGCTACACTATTTAAGAGGCTGATTTGGCACTTAGCCGACATTTTTCTTACACAGGTATCGTTAACCATTCCACCACAGCATGCTTAGCACTATAAAGAGAAACTGACGAGCGTGGAGCCTCTCTGAAGCAGGCCAATTTGAAAAGGCAGGATTGGGTAGACCAAATTAGTGAAATGCCGTTATGTTATACGTATGCACGCAGCAATGCATTTTAAATTGAATCAATTCTCGATCTAGCTTTTAAAAAAACTTTCCAAACAGTTTGGTATATCTAGGGATTGGCCTAGATGTTCACTTCTTACGTTACGTTTTCCCGCATTTGCGCCGGGCCTTATTTCTTCGAATATTTGGCTTCCTTCAGTCCGTTTCAGGTTCTTATAGTCCAGATTAACTGTAATTAAAAATAACCTGGAGATCAGACTACAATCTGTAGACACAGCAAAAGTTAAACGTGCATGCCTCTCGCTTGCTAATGCGGAAATAACGAACGTCAGTTCAAAGATAACCGGCCTCGGGAATTTGAATAGCAATATTCCAACTGCAGTCTATACTGACCCTTCCTCTCTCTCTCTCTCTCCCTCTATTCATAAATGCGTGCATATATATATATATATATATATATATATATATATATATATATATATATATATATATATATGCACGCATTTATGAATACATGCATGTGTGAAAAAAACACGTACATATTAATATATGTATATAACATTAATAGGCTAGTAGTCTACAGCTGATAAGCTGAAGAGTCCGGAGAGACTAATGAGATCATCGTCGCATAAACGCAACGTTACAGCACACACATATGAGGACAGAATTTTGCAAAGACCTCTGACTTTCCCGCCCGTCGTCTCTTTGTAGAGGGGGATACGCGACAAACAAGCCACGATAGCCACGCGGTACGACATGGCTGTCCGTGGGCAACCATCGGTTTCGAGTACGGTGGCTCGACGATCGATCACATGGCCCGACCCCCAGAGCGCAACAACGGCAGCTGAAGCAGCAGTTGTCATTTGGTGCACCACTCTAACAGAGATCGCCCCCATATGCGGTAAGGAAAGGTGGACGCAAATAGTTACCCCACCTTCGCACGTTCCATTCTCACACCCCCGCCGAGACCCCGGCTAGCCAATCTGGTCTGGTGAGCTATTACTAATCGCGGTCGTAACCGAGTTAGCAGTCGAGCGCCGACGACTGCCACATATTGTACTGAGCGGTCAGCTTAGACAGCAGGCAGAAAGAACTACGAGGTTAAGCCTCGTACAGCCTCTAAAGCTGGTTGCCGCCTACAGAACCTAAGGTCACCTACCGCGCCTACAACAACGGCGTCGTTGCTGGCAGCCGGCGTCGACGTGGCCGCTGTGCCCCCAAATCACACGTTCCTACCTTGGGAATCATCGTCGGGGACTTCATTGTTTCTTCTTCTTCCCTTACTGCTACGCCTGTTTTCTTTTTCTTCTTGGCTTGAGGCCAGCACTACTACAATTACTACTAGAACTCAAACTACTACTATTGCCACTATTTCTGTTGCTGCTCCCAAGACCGCTAAGTTCCTCATCCTCATTATCACCTGTCATCAGCACCATCGCTGCCATTGAGTTCCGCTGTTTTAACGGTATCCACTTCCACCTGTATATCGTGCACTCCCTCCGTCCACCCCTTCATCACAACCCCCCCCCCCCCCGCTGTCGCCTCCGGGGTCGTCGTTGTCTTTTCCAACGTTCTCACCCTCTTAGTTTAGTCTCTTTTCTTGTAATCATTCGCAAGCGCCCGAAAGCGCTTTTCCTTTCGCTGACTCGCTCGTTCTCACCCTCAAGCTCGATAATTTTCCACAACATACACCTAGCAGAGAGTGAGAGCAAGAAAGAGAGACCTAACTGGGATTCACACTAGATACACTACAGCTAAGCCAGTATGTGGCCGCGCGGAGGTCGCGTGTAATCTCTTCGTCGGTTCATTCAGCCGGCCCCGTTTGCTCCTCTGGTCCTCTGCTGTCGTGCTGCGTGCTCTCTGCTTGTCTGCTATCGCATTTCGCCTTCTCTCCTTGATCTGTAATTGTTCAAGTGGAGATCAACCGCTAGTGCTGTGTGTGCTGCTGCTGCTGCTGCTGGGGACGCCCGTTACCCGAGCGAGCAGCAGCTCATCACATCAGACCGGGCCAGCGAATACCATACCCAAATGCCTTTTCCTTCTCCGCCTTCGTCAGCACCTCCTCTTAAATGGCTCTTGAGATATCGGCCAACTCGGGAATCCCAACTTCCCGCCTGTCTCCTCTCCCTCCCGCGACACACACTCATGCAGCCAGATTCATACCTAGATACGCATATATATATATATATATATATATATATATATATATATATATATATATATATATATATATATATATATACGTATATATATATATATATATATATATATATACGTATATATATATATATATATATATATATATATATATACGAGCACCTACCTACCGTCTGCTGAAAAATGGCTAAGAAATAACCACCTCGATTGGAAGGGAGGGGAGGGAGGGGTGGCCTGAGGAAGCCCGGAGCCCACTTGCGTGCTGTTTCTTTAGTTGGAAGCTCTAAAAAATGTTTTGCCCGTTCTACGAGAAAACGAAAGAGATACCGAGACGAAGCGAGACTGCGCTCGCAAGTTCACCAATACGCTTCTCGTTTTGCGATGGCGGTACGACGAGTCTCATACTCGTCGCCGTAGAAAAACCTCCCTTCTCCTATGTGGATTGTTCCCTCTTCTCCTCTCCATAATAGAGAATTAAGGAGCAACTATAAATAAAGCTAAGCCGGTTTCGTAAATTGTAGCGTATAGTAGTCGTAGTGGTAGTAGTAGTAGGTGATAGCATGGGAGAAACTGTGGGGTCGCCGTGGGAGATTGGCTAGAAGGTCAGTCGTGACAGACAACTTAGTAGTTGCCGGATTATTGCAAACAGGTTGATACTAGAGGCGTCCGTACGGGTAACTAACGGGGTAACTTTTTAAGGCTGACTCTCAGTCAACGTCTTCGGAATCGCTCGGATCAGAATAGACAGAAGGTCCTTACTAGTATGCTAAATGCTGTCTAGATCTGTACATGCACGCTTGTATTCAATCCAGCCCTCTACGATCATAGATAAGGATGCTTTCTAAGTCTATAAGGTAACGAATAATTGCATACTGTTTTTGTTGCTTACCAATGCCAATTTATTGTAACGTGTAAATTATAACAATTTGTAGCTATATTATTTCTACACACGTATTATATGTCTACCTCATGTTCCAGCTTCTACAAAAAAATAAAACACCTTCTTTGACGTTTGGTCAATAGACATCGTATCTGGATTAAATTTACTGCACATCGTGCTATTTTTGTCAACGTCTGTGGATTATGTTGTTATCGCTCTCACTGTTGCCGTTATCGCCTATTTGCTTGCTATTGCATCCGATGTAACGTTTTCAAGGATTAGCAATATTAATAAAATTATTAGGTAGACATTATTAGGAAAACATCGTAAGGCATTTGTGCCCGAAAGACACCACCAAGCACGTCGGCAAGTAAATCTTCATTAATATATATTTACGCCTACAATGGCACGATAATGGCCTTCCTGCGGATACCTTGCATGTAACCGCAAGATATAAAATAACTGTTTGTTCTGCTCAATATATATATATATATATATATATATATATATATATATACATATATATATATACAGGGTATTGCAGGACAGTTTGAAGATGATAATAAGAATTGTAGAGCTCGTAAAAACAAATCTTTTTTTCAATGAACATGGGGTCTGAGAAGTCTTGTTTCGGATTTTATTTATGCATGCACACAATCCCGACACGCCTGCCATAGAATCTTAGTTACTCCGCGACCACGGCTCGGATTGCCGTAGGTTGGGTACCAAATTCATCTACAATATTGAGGTATTTGGCGTGAAGCCTAATAAAGAACTTCATTTTTTGCAAATTCTTTTCTGAACGACCATGTCGCATCATCTGGCCGGCGTTATATGTTCTTCAGAGGAAGCATAATTTCCTCACGCATATGTGTGCTTAGTTTCTGTATAGGAAGACTGGTTGTCTCTCAATGGCACATTTTATGCTCCTATGCCGGGCCACAACACCAGTGTCACAAATTGTAGTACTTCCACTTCGCTCTGGAACGAGATTTCTCATAGATCAAGCTTCATTAAAAAAATATATTTTCTTTAACGAGCTCTGCAATTATTATAATCAATCTGCAAACTTTCCTGCACCACCCTGTATATATATATATATATATATATATATATATATATATATATATATATATATATATATATATATATATAAATATACATATATTTATACATGAGCAAAACCAATGTGCCCAGCGAGCGTGTAAGCAGAACCACTTTAGAAGTGTGCCCCGAACGAAGGCGGAGTCGCTTCCCCCAGGTCGGTAACAAAGGTAGCTGTAGCAGCAGTAGTAGTAATAGGTGATGCAGCCATCGAGCCCGGTGGCGTGCTGGATTAAGTCTGCGCCTCGCAACCGGAGGAGAAATCTAGGTGCGCGGGTTCGAGCCCGGTGGCGTGGTGGATTAAGTCTGCGCCTCGCAACCAATGGAGACATCTAGGTGCGCGGGTTCGAGCCCCACTGTTGCACCGATTTGTATTTATGGGCGTCCGTCTGCGAAGCAATGTGAAAAACAGTTCCGTGGACGTCAAATTTTGGCTGAGGTTCAGCAGCGAAAACTTTACTAGTCATCGAGCCCGGTGGTGTGGTGTGCACATGGGTGCGCGGGTTCGAGCCCCACCGTTGCACATTTTCAGTATTTATGGGGTCGTCCGTCTATGAAGCAATGCGAAAAGCAGTCTCGTGGACGTTAAATCCTGGCTGCTGAGGGTCAGCCCGACACCTTGACTTTTAGTAGGTGATACAGTGGTTGCAATCGCCAAAGTGCCGGGTGACGATGGTGTCGATCAGACGAGGGTCCCGGGCCACCTAACGCGAGTATTTCTTCCAAACGCACACCTATAGCCACATACATATAGTACGTACACATAGCGTAGTCTGTCTGTGTGTGCGCACCCGCATACAATTATATATAAATGTATTTGCACGACTGTGCTGTACCAGATGAATTTCCTTCAGCCACCGTCTGGATCCCGTCGTGAGTCTTGCCCTTGATTTGAGTATCCGTCCATCTGTCTGTCTGTCCATCCATGTGTTCCTCGACTCGTCCACATTGTCCGCTGAAGTTTACAACGGCCCACTCTGCATGTTTGTTGATCTGTCTGTTCATGCTGTCGTTGTTGTTGTCGTTGTTGTTGTTGTTGTCGCTGCTGGTACGGGCATTGCTTTTGCGTTTGTTTCGGCCACTCGCGCACACAGCAGCGAGCGCTCAAACTTGTTGATGGCGAACAAAGTTTGTCAAGCAGAAAATCGAGTTGGCGCCGAGACAAGCGACCGCTTGCTTTACTTGACCGACAGCCAAGAAATCAACAGCAACGGGACACCAAAGTGGACAAGGAGAAGGAATAGCAACAGCAGCAATAACAATAATCATAATAATAATAGCAGTGGCAGCAGTAGAAGCTGAAGTCGTCGTTGTCATTGTTTCGTTTGTTCTTCTCGTTGTTGTTGCTGTTGTTGTTGGTGTTGTTGGTGTTGTGGTTGGTGTTGTTGTTGGTGTTGTTGGTGTTGTTGGTGTTGGTGTTGTTGTTGGTGTTGTTGTTGGTGTTGTTGTTGCTGTAATCGAAATTGAAGTAGCAGCACTCAGAGCCAGTTGGTTTACCACAACGATGACGGTGATGATGATAATGATGACGATGACAACAATGGTGGCGATGACAATTCGGCTGTTATTCCTGATGCTGAGGCTGGTGTTGCTGCTGCTGCTGCCGCCGCTGTTGATGTGTGGAGGGGTGGAGGGGTGCGGGTGCTAAAGCGGGTGTGTGTGTATTTCGTGCGTATATGTGTAGGTGGGTGTGCCATTTCATATGGGATGTCGGATGAGTTATCCAGCTGGACACATACGATCGAGTGAGGAGAGGTAGTTGTCATAGGGCCGGGGTGGAGGGGGGGGGGTGGAGGAGGTGGGGTAGACACCAACGAATAGCTACAGTAGTCGTCGCAAAGCTGTAGATGTAGATGTAGTGCAACTCGCCGTACTACGAATAGCCTGTAGCAGAAACAGAGCAGCCGGCGACGATGACAACAACAACAGCAGCAGCAGCAGTTGCAAGTGCAGCAGGTTCTTCCTCGACAACCTCAGTGGCAGTAGCCCCAATACCGTCGGCCGCCATATCTTGAGCTGTCCACTCACTTACTACTCACATGCTTGGTCGGTCGTTGGTCGGTTGGTCGTCGGTCGGTGCGTGCGTGCGTGTGTGTTCGAGGCTTTCTCGTGAAACGCTGCTGCGAGTACGAGAGGCACGAGGGGCACGAGAAACACAGACAAACAGAGAAGTGAAGGCGGCAAGGGGAGGGCTGGGGCACTTTTGACCAATTGGCACCCAAGGCGGCGGCAGCCGCCGCTGCAGCACCAGCAGCAATAATAACGACAGAGGCAGGGCGAGGCAAGTCGCATCACCACCACCACCACCATCAGAGCCGCAGCGGCCCAACGACAGAACGACGTAGCGGATGTCCTACGTCGATGACGTCCTGTGTCTGCCGACACAGGACGATGAACGACACGGGGCAACGGGGCACAGCCAACGAGAGGGAACTGAAGGGGAACGCACCGCCCCATTTATAGCCACTGCTTCTGCTGCTGCTGCTGCGATTGCCGCCCCTCAGTCTTGACAAGAGGGCGCGGCCTACCAGGATCATGACGCCGGCAGCAGCGGCGGCGGCGGTAGCGGCTAAAGTTGCAACAGAAGCCGCGGATTCCGCCGCCGCAGCAGCAACAGCAGCAGCAGCAGCAGCAACGTGAACGACAACAGTAGCAGAAGCACTGACTGGAATTAGCTATGAACTTTCTCTCACCTTCTCACGTCCCTACGGCCACGTAGCACAGACAACGAACGAATCATCGAGCCGTGCGTTAGGCGCAGGGCAATAGAGACAACGGCGAGAACTCCAAGACGACGACGACGACGACAACAACAACAACAACTATTACTACTACAATCACACCACAACGACGACAACAACAACAACTAAAACAGTGACAACAACAACAACAACTAAAACAGTAACAACAATAATAACAACAGACACACGTGGCAGAAGCAGCAGCAGAAGTGGAATGAACAATTTGTATCCACTGCGTGGCTTCGTCTCGGCGCGGCAGTTTCCTCCCATCTCGTCAACAATCACAATCCGCACGCCTGACCGAACTCCCGCTCGTCACCGCCCCAACTTCCACCTCCACCTTCTCCTTCTCCCTCTCTTTGATGGTCGCGGAGCTGGAGGTGTTGATGGCGATGGTGGTATTACCACCGTCAGCGTCACCATCAGCGGCTTCACTTCTTCCCGCACAGTAGAGTGGAGGAGACACAGAAAGAAATCGGCGGAGGACAGTAACAGAATGTTTGTGTATGTGTGTGTGTGGGGGGGGGGGGGGGGGGTCTGTGAAGTCTGTAAAGCAAGAGCTTTAGCCACTTGACGACACGAGATCAGTTGGCAATGATGATGGTGATGATGTTGATGCTGTTTATGATGGCAAAGACTGCGAAATCAACTGCGATTCTCAGAGACATGACAGTTGGGGGTGGGCCATCTACGAGCTGCCCATTGGATGTGCCGCTGCTGCTGCTTTTGACAATTGCCATCTACTTTCACAGTTCGACGCTCACACCGGGCATAATGATTTGCGGACGTACGCGGGTACAAGAGGACGCACACCTACACAAGGACAGCACGTGTACATCAGAACGTTTGCCCGCATAGACCCGCACAAGGGCACGTATAAATGCAGGCGCATATACCGCAAGGTATACATACATATAAGCACACACACCCATATATATACATATATATATATATATATTCACAAGGACATACGAGTCATACTCGCGCAAGGGCACACATTTGAACACATGAGAACATGCATCTACACAAGGGCATCTATAAGCCAGGGGACATATAGGACGGGAGGCAGCGAGGGGTTCGACATATTTACATATGATGTGCCCCCCTCTCCTGTCACAGTCCCGACTCTGCCCTGCTTCCCTCAACAATCCACATCGCAGTAGGTCCGTCCAGTCGCCAACGAGCCGCACCACGAAGTCACTTATCGTCCATGACACACGTTGGGCACTGTGCTGTATAGTCTAGTCATATGGCAGAGGCCAGGGGGAAGACAGAGCGACAGAGCTTCGTTGTAGCTGTGAACGCCCACCGCCCATCTCGTCGCCATCATCATTGTCACCATTACAGTCATTGGCGGCGGCGACAACGACGATGACGACAGCAACAACAGTAGTCTTTCACGAAGTCAAATCTCGCGCCTAATTTTCTCCTTATTTTTCTTCTCTTCTCTGCATCCTCTACCAGTCTGGTGGGAAGAGAACAAGCTGTTCACTAGAAAAACTGAAGAGACGGGCGGGTTCGGAAGAAAACTGCTGTTTTCTCGGCAATTTTCTTTAGCAATATACAAATAGTCGTGTTAAATAAGTTCTCCAAAAACATAATGTTTGATGCCTTACGGCAGTCACTTTTGTGTCAACGCCAGCTTGTTAACAACGTAAAATTTTACCATTACGATCACAAAACACACATCTTCAAGAAATTATGTATTCAATAGGGATGGTTTGGATAACTAATCTATAGAGGTTCGGTATGCAACGATTATTGTAAACCCGAATTTAAGTAGAATAATTGTACTACGATCCTACAAAAACATGAGGCGATTATCAATAAGAGTTTTGTTTGCCTATGAGGAATACTAATAGCCGTGGAGGTGCGGTGGCATCTAATCGCTTTGTAAAAAATAAAATTCGTTAGCCTTGGACGAAAATATCAGTCGTCGCATATCGCCCAGAAGCGGCAGTAGCCGCGCTGGAAGAACGAATTTCGCGGATACTTTGCCCAGTGCCGTATTGTCATATCCCTCTCTCTCTCTCTCTCTATCTCTATATATATATATACATATATATATATGTATATATATATATATATATATATATATATATATATATATATAGTTATACACACATATTTTTCCTTCAGGCGTATAACTTTCCTGTTGCTGAATCGGTAACTGTCTTCGTTTGAGCATTAGTAGTAGCAGGGTGTCGTAGTAGTAGTAGTGGTAGTAACGAGTAAGAGTCACAAACTGGTTGTGTCGTGACGGGGTGCCGACGAGTACCCCCATCGACCCCGAAGACAGGTCGCGATGACATTTGGCGACGCCGCTATCAGTACCACGAGCTTCATTCCATCGACCTACGTTCAACGTCGCCGAAACGTTGTTGTTGTTGTTGTCGTCGCCGTTGTCGTCGTAGCCGCCAATGGCGAATCTCATACAACCAGGAGAACCAGCAGCAGGAACGGAATTCTCCCTTCAACTATAGAATATGAAGATTCCGCCACAGCAACAGCTACTTCAACTAGCCCTGTGGCCGACCGGCCGGCCGGTCACGAGCAGCAGCGAGCTTTGCCGATGATTTACGCCCTACCGAGAAGAATATGGGTTCATGTTTTAGAAGAGAAAAAGACAACGTACCCGCAGTCGAACGAGCGATAGGCAAGTACAGGCCAAACGCGAGAGGCTGGGGAGAGATGAACCGATAGGCAGGCAGGCGGGGGTGACAGGGGGTAACAGCGATAGAAAGTGTATATTCGAGAGAGACAGAGAGAGAGAGGGAGAGAGAGCGAGAGAGAGCAAAAAGCGTACAGGAAAAAGCGTCGGCTGTTCCGTCGCTTAACTCGTTGTCGCTGTCTAATCGGCTAACATCGGCGGCAGCGGCGGCGGCCGAGGACAATGCTCTAAGTGCGACTCAGTGCGGCTGTGATTCTTTGTGCCGCCCCCTTTGGCAGTCCTTGGCTTGAACTGCGACTCTCTGCTAGCATCGTCACCACCACCACCACCACCACCACCACAGGCGCTGTCTCGCAGGCGCCATTGGGCTGGGTTGATCTCGTGTCCCGGGCTGACGAAAATGACAACGATCGGCTTGACTACTGACTGTTACGCGCTGTGTTATTGTAACGATGGTGTTTGAGGGCCGTTGTTTGAGACTACCTCGTCTACCCCACAATCCGCCCGTGGGGGAGGCGCCCCCTGACGCCCCTCGTTCGTTGTCGCCCCGGTTCCGGCCGGCCACGAAACGCCGTAGTTCTAGCAGCAGTGATTTCAGTAGTTTGACTAGTAACGTTCATGGTACCGCACATCTGCACACACACAACTACTCTTCTACTTGTCTCATTCGTCTTGTCTGCATTGGTCCACTGGCTCAGTCGACCGTTGGTTCTGGGTCGTCGTGTCGTGCTTGCTCTGCGACTGATAAGTGTCTCGCTGCAAAGCTGTTCGACCAGCAAGCTCCGCGACCCCCCCCTCATCTCTACTGCCGACCACCCCCCCCCCATGTGTACTGCCGACCACCCCTATGGCCTCAGCCCCGCCTTCTATCTTGCCCCTCTTGTGCTCGATATCTGACCCCACTCTCACCTCTGGCCTTTCTCTCTATCTCTCTCTCCTTCGGTCTGTATGTCTGTCTGACTGTCTTTCAATCTCCCCGTTGTTGTTGGTGTTGTTTCTCCGCGCGCACCGTATCGCGCACCCGCGCGCTGCTCTCTTGAAATGTTGTACTACTCGGTCGACAATGAGACGACAATTCGAATTGATTTAAAATATGATTCTCTTGGGGGCGCGCGATTCGCTCGTGCTCCAGCTCCTCCTGCTGCTGCTGCTCCAGCCCGGTTTCGGCTGTTTGAGCAGCGTTTGCGCGTTCCATGCTGCCATCGCCGCCGCCATCGTGACGGGTTGGCCGCGATCTAGTCTCCAAGCCAACGCGCAGCGGCCGCAGGCCCTGTCGGCGCAGGCGGCTCGTGTCGGGATTTGGCGGAGCGAATCGGAGGGGGGTAGGAGACAAGTCGCTGGCCGTTTTGCGCGACGAACTTGTCGCACGACGAGGACCTGCCTTGTCGGTCGATCGGTCGGTCGGTGCACTATTCTCGGTAGGGCCAGCCCAGTAACCCTGTAGGCCGGCCGCTTTCAGCAGCAGCAGCAGCAGGCGGCAGCAGGGGCGGCGGCGTCAGCGGCAGCGGCAATGGTGGCTGGCGAACATCGGAAAGTTCGAAAATCTCTTGCAGAGTAGCTAAATCTCTGTACGAGACAGACTCTAGTTCCAGTGGCGGCACACAAAGCACAAAGCTTCGACTTTGACTTCGGCGGTCTAATGGAGCAAAGCGCCATAGCAGCGAGAGAGTACGGGAACGAGAAGAGCTCTCCGGCACGTTCACGGCGATATTGATGGCGATGATGATTATGACAATGGTGATGATGATGACAATGGTGATGATGATGACAATGGTGGTGGTGATGATGATGATGAGTACAACGACAACGACGACAAAGTGAACTGTTACGTTGTGCTACACTAGTCGAGACTACACCAGTAGTAGGGCCCCTAGCCTCATGTCCCGAAACGTCCCGCACGGCCGGGCGTCGAGTTTGAGCAGAGATCGCTGCGCTTTGAGTGCGCCCTCACTTCAACCGATGACTTCACAGCAGATCTAGTAACAGCAGCTGCGGCCGTCGCGAGTGTGACGAATGACGACCGTCGGACTGTTGGCATATCGCCTACGACAGGCGAGATTGTGCAGGTTTGCTTGGCTATACGCGTGTATGAATAAATGACATAGTTTACTAAGTGCTTGCTAAGAGAATCGTTTATTATTTTCCGAAGTACCTATAAAAGCATACAACAGCTGCATACAACTCAATACATATACTCTACTACGCCCACTATATATATACATTATATATATATATATATATATATATATAGTCGCTGTTTAGTTCTATAAGAGTTGGCAGGTTAGAAGAATGTCGTAGATCCGAATTTCGTTCATAAAGACCTCGCCTGCCTTTAAAAACTTACACCGATAAACTTACAGTGTAGCAAGTCGTGTAGTGAACTTTCTAAAAACTTGACTATTGTTTGTTCACGCTTAAGAAAAAACTGCGTACTCAAGATGATATTTTCTGTCCTTCCTCTCTCTCTCTCTCTCTCTCTATATATATATATATATATATATCACGCGTGCCAGATTGGCCAGGGGACGCCCGGGCTACAACAAACGTTGTAGGCACGGGTGTCATGCGCCTGAGACGTTGGCTCATGTCGCTCAGATGTGCGATATAACACACAAACAAACCATAAAGAGACATGACGACGTCTGTGATCGCGTAGCGTCTTCTCCGCGAAAGGGGTCATGAGGTGGCTCGTGAGCGAGTATTCCGTCGACCGGGCGCACCGGGTCTAAAGCCCGACCTCGTAATAACAACACCTACCGAGGTCTGGGTTTTAGATGCCGAGGTTTGCGGCCCGAACCGGGACCTGGCAAAAGCACGGCAAGACAAGATCGCCAAATATGACGTCGAGTTCCTAAGAGCGGCGCTCCCCTACCCGCAAAAACCTCGCAGATTCGGATCCATCACTATCTCTATGAGTGGTGTATGGGACTCCGAATCTGCGAGGACGCTCTTGGGGCTCGGCGTCACGAAGAGGAATCTTATGGATCTCACCGTTTTAACTTTGCAAGGAACCTTGAGAATATATCGCTCGCACCGGGTCCATAAGAGCGGGGGCTACCATCAAGCAAGGACACGGACAACTGGCTCTTAACTTCACGTGACACCTTTTAACCACCATTTTTATTAAGGCGAGCACTGCCGAGTGTGCAAACGTATTGTAAATGATTAATAAATCATCACAATATTTTCTATATATATGTATATATATAGTAAATCATTTTGAGTACGCAGTGTTTTTGTGAAACGTCAACAAACAATAGTCAAGTTTTTCAAAAAAATCTCCACACGACTCGCTACACTGCAAGTTGATTGGTCTTAGTTTTTAAAAGCTAGGTCTTAATGTAAGGTATTCCGATCTCTATACGACATATTTCTAACCTGCCAACTGCTATAGAACCGAACAGCGATTGTACGAGAAGCGACATAGCTTATTACACACGAGTGTGTCCCGCAAAAGCGATCCGTGCGGACGATACCTTTTTTTACCAGCTTATCGGTGTTTAGCTAAAATTATTCAGGCTACTAACATGCGTATTACTAATTCAGGCAATGCCCGGCAGGCGGCACGGATGACGGAGTTGCATGACAGCCTACATAGTCAACTATAACGTGTGTTTGTTGATATATATACATCTGTGCACATACAAAGTGATCACAGTTCGTTCTTCTGTGCCGGTCGCCTGATCGGAACACCCTTTAACAAACTGGGCCGCCGGCTACCCCATTTAGCGAACGTACATCCGGAAAACGAATCCGGGCAGCCGTGGAGCAGACGTAACATCAATGTATGGATGGACCGACGGGTGGGTAGCTGTATGCGTGCAGTGCACGCGTCCGTGGAGCAATGCCCAAAAAGTTTCCACCATGGAGGTGGTGCACGACCAGCTGCCGCTGCAGCGCCGGTCGACACCGATCTAAAAAGCTGTTATCGAATGCCGATTATGGTGTGTCAACTGCGTACGTCAGCGGAGGTGGTAGAGTTAGCAGCCGCAGCCGCAGCAGCAGCAACAACAACAACCACAGCCACAAAAACAACAACTACCACCTCAACAAGAACAACAACCACAACAACAACAATCACCATACCAACAACAACCACCCCCACAACTACTAAACAACAACAACCACCCCCACAACTACTAAACAACAACAACAATACCCGTGGCAAAATGCTACCGCTCTAAACGAGTACCTTATCAATAACAATGACGACAGCAACAACGACAACATCAACAATAACCGCGTCACCCCGCCATCATCGTCATCATCCTCACCAGCAGCCGGAGCGCAATCATTACCCTCGTCATCGACATGCTGCATCTGTTTTGCCATTTCTATCTGCTGGCCGTACTAATTCGGACCGTGGGGACTGGGGGTTCAACCATCGTCGTCGTCGTCGTCAACCGGCGAGGCTCGATGTCCTCTTCTCCCTTTCGATGTCACCCCCGCTACAGCCGACGCCAGCCGCCGGCCTGCATCAGCCCTCGATGGATGGTGGAAAGTTGCAATGATAATTAACATTTGTAACCCTCGCCTGCCTCGCCCCTGCGTCTCCGACGACGACAACAACAACAACAACAACGATAGCAGCAGCAAAAGCAATACCAACAACAACAACGTTCACAAACCTCCGATGCACGCAAGCTTCGGGGGTGTCCCAGCGGGTCGCCTGACCAGCATCCCTTCATGGCCCAGCCCCATGCTGGCCCCACTGTCCTACAACGCAAAGTCCCACACACACACACATATATATATATATATATATACATATAAACAGCGCACCTTCACCACACTCGCTGTTTCGACTCCTTCTGCTACTGATGCAGCTGGTGAGCTGTTACAACTGCGCTACCAGCGTCGTGGCGTCCGCGCTCCAATGCCGACGCGTTCACGGCTGTATATTTGTTTCCTTCTCTATTCTTTCCTATCTTTTATCTCTTTCTATCTCTGTCTCTTCCCCTACTCCGTGCTTGTTTCTGTTTGTGCTTGTTTCTCTACTTCTTTGCTCTCACTGGCTTTGGCTCGGTGCGTCCTGACTCCCATAATGTCGCAGTAGCAAGTCTGCTGCTATTCGATCATCACCAACAGTAGCAGCAGAAGCAACAGCAGCAGAAACAACAACCACGATGTTAACAACAACAACGACGACAATATCAGCCACAACAGAAACAACAACAATAGGAGCAACAACGGTAACGATAACAACAACAAAGACAACAACAAGCGACTTCTATCCGATTGCGGCGGGCGTCACTCATCGTCGGCCAGCAGCCTGCCAAACACAACCGGAAATACCCCCAACAGCATTCGAAACGGTGGTACCAATAGCAACCGCACGCAGACAGATAGACAGACAGGCAGACAGACGCAACCTCCGGTCGGTGGGTCGGTCGAAGAACAGCACCAACACCCCCTCTAAGCCTCGGCGAGCCCGACCAAGCCCTGATCACCGTCCTACTACTGCTTGACTAACCCCAAAGTGTTGTCAGCTCCGAACGTTCGTGGACCTCGGCCAATACTACTGGCCTCTGGTAATGATGATGATGGTGGTGGGGGTGGTGGCGATGATGATGATAATGCATGTCAGCGCAAACTAGTGCCAGCGCCCACGCCCGCAGCCACAGATGCACTGATCTAGCAAATAAGCAGCAGCGTGCAACGTGTCGGCCGGGCCACAAACGGAAGAAAGGCGTGTGCTCCTGCTACAGCCGCGGCGGCCGCCGGGACTTATCTCTAGAACCCCCCCCCCCGCCCCCCGCCGCCAAGCGTTCCGATGCACCCCCGTCGTCCAACAAGGCTGGCCCAATAACCCTGCTTTCTCACCCCGAGATCGCATCCCCGAGAGAACTTCGCAGCCTTTTCCTTACGTGTTGTCATCGTCGTCGTCGTCACCAATCCTCTTCCTCATGGCATTCGCGTACGATGTTCGCGCGCTAGCGCGTGTTAGGCCCTTTCGGTGCATGCTGCCGCCTTTACCGCCTGCTGCATGCACCCTTAGTAGAGAGAGAGTGATGAGAGGTAGCAGCGAGAGACAGAGAGGAGAGGAAAGAAGGCGAGAACCGAAACACAGAAATGAAGAAGAGGTCAGACCCCAAGGCAGATAACGGGGGCATCGAGGGCTGGCACGTCATGGAAGGGGTGCTGCCGCTTCCGAGGGCGGTAAGAGGAGCGCACAGTCCTAGGGGCGCTCTCCGCATATCTCGGCAACATGCCTCAGTAACGCGCTGCACCTTCGCTTCGTTTTCCACCTTCTCCTCCGCTTTTTTCCCCTCTCTCTTTTGTTCCTTTCACTTTCACTCGGCTGCCCGCCCTATGTATCCACGCAACGCCAATTCCCAACGCATTTGGCTTGCCTCCTCCGCACGACGAGTGATGACGGCGGCGGTAGCGACGACGACGACGCCGCACGGATAGGCGGAAGGATCGGCAGCAAATCGGAAAATTAATTAACGATATCTCTAGCCGCTGCCCGCTGCCCCAGCTCTAACTGCCGCCAGCACTGTCTCGTCTGCTTTTTTTGCTTTTGTTTTTCCTTGTGTCCTCTCCGATCTCGTATTCCATGTGTGACTTTCTCTATTAGAGAGAGATAGAGAGAGAGACAGAAGGAGTCTTTCTCTCTCTAATTCTTGGTCTCTCTAATTTTCTATCTCTTTCGTTCCCTCCCTCGCTACTCCTATATATATATATATAAATATATCTTTTGTTTTCATCGCGTTTGCGCGTTGTTCAAACTGCTCCCCCTGCTTATCTCGGTTGCTTCTTCTTATGTTCGCTTCTTTCCGTCCGGCATTCCTCTCTGTGTTCCTTGCTTCATTTTCCTCTCTCTCTCTCTCGTGGTGTTTTTCTGCGTCACCATACCTCATTCAAGGGAGTCCCTGTCTCTCTGGTTTTCTCTGTATCGCAGCGTCATGCTGTATGGCAATAGTTATATTCAAATTAGGGGGGAAATATAAATATAAAATGACACATCTATTATTTTTTGATAGTATGTAAGGTGGGGAACATAATAATGTTAATTAATCTTAGCATTGTTATGCGTCTAAGAATTAACTGAAAGTGAATCACTTGCTTAGACATGCATTATTCTTCTTTTATTGGAGATCTTGGATATTCACTCATTTATTCAACGCCTCAGATTTTTTTACGTGCACCATGTGAGCGAAGCACATGCATTCTCCCTTGACGTGTGTCTTAGCTTTGATGCTGTTGTGGCTGTCTTGTAATTCTTCTCGTAGGCATTGTTGCAGTCGTATCTGCCACAGATATATAGTTCGTTTATGAGGATTGTCGTTGGGTGTGTTGTTGTTGTTGTTACAGTTGTCGTTATTGTTGCTACTGCTGTTGCGATGGGTGCTGTCTGTCGTTGTGTCGTCTGCGTCGTTTTATTACTTGAACGTTTCTGCTCAACCGCTTGCTTATTCTGGAACGCTTCAGCCCGTTACTAGTTAGGGATTAATAAATCGTCCATAGCTATTATAGCTTCGTAAGATGATCTAAGTAGTCAGCTTCGTAAAATGACTTGTGTTCTATACGCGTCAGGAACCTGATATCTAGATTGTCGTGCCGTTTGAGCGAGCGATGTGCTTCACTCCGTACTCCATCCTGCACAATGCAAAGTAAGCGTTTGTCTACTCAACCGTTAGGCGCCGTTCTCCGATTTAGACCCGGCCGAAGACGACACGCTTGCAACCTGCCACGGCAGCAGATTATCGCACCACGCTCAAGAATGCATCGAGCGCGTGCCGTATCGCGGACGAGCGTATCGCGCGTAACGGAACTGTTTACAGGCTATGCGCTCGCTCCGTGCGCAGGCGAGCGACAAACAACGGGGACGCAATCGTCCCTGACAGCTGGCGCATCTCGGCATTCATCTACCACTGGTTCAGCCAGACTTTAGCCAGCCTTTGCGACCAGCCTCTGGCGGTCGATGGATGGGAGCTGGCGGTTGCGAGTGGCTACGATCGTGCGTGCGTCCTCCCTCTCGATACGTCCTCACACGGCGACTGTGAGCAGGAAGCGTAGGACACTGAATAGGACTCTACGACACGGGTGGTCCGGACGCACCGGAACAGGCGATATGGCGATTACAAGGCTGCTTGCTGGCCAAATCGGGCATGACAACGACGACGATGCTGACAAATCTTTGCACTGCAACCGTCAGCATTATCGAGAGCATTATTTTGCTGAAGTTTGCAGTGATAGTGACGGCGATTGTGATGATGGCAATCATTCGGTGTACTTGAAAGCCTTCTGCTGATTCTAGTGATTGCTTCGATTGTTGTTGAGACTGCCTTTGGGTATTCTTATAGTTGCTGTTGTTGGTTTTGTCATTAGCTTCTCATGTCGTTTTCGTGTTTTTTTTCGTAGCGCCAGCAGGACGATCGGCGCCTGCCGAAACCGAGTTCAAAACCGGGACATCATCCTAGTCATTGATCTAGTCTTGCCTCGCTAACTGAGCAAGCAGTTGACTCAGTACACTCGTAAGAACAGGTTTAGCAGGACAACATCGCATATGCGGCCGAGTCCACGCAAGTGTACTATAAGAGGGGGCAGCGTAAATGTCTGAGACTCTTTGCGAAGCTCCGATCCAGCGTCTTGTAGGAAGCAATGCAATAGTAGTAAAAACACTATGACAGCAGCAACATCACCACCAACAACAACAATAACGGCATTTACGGACAGCTGACAATGAAATAAGTCAGCCAAAAAACACCTTCCTTATGTTAGATGTCTGACGAATGCCCAAAAAAATGTGTAACAAAAGTATTGTACTTGTGTTCAAAGTCCCTATGGTTTATCATACTGGCCTGCTCACAATATGAGTAAGCTGTTCGAAACAATAACTCGCTTCCCGGCGCCCAGCTAAAAATAGCTTCACGATAATATAGATAGGCGATGGAACTCCCAGGAAGTGGCAGATTCCTTTAGTAGCGTCAGTCAACTGCCATATTTTACAAAATCTAGCGAGAATCATCCATTTCACTGCGACAACTATTGGACGGCTTGTATTGGCTCTTAAGATGTGTGTTTTACTGGCGCGAATACCCATAGACGCTCGTCCTAGGTAGACTGCTGCATCGTAACTGCAGTTCCTGAGTCATAAGAGTCCCCTCGACGCGATATTCTACCCATACACAAACTAGCTAACCTCAAACCCAGTTTTATAACGAAGAATTTAACCCTATCTAGTGATTGTAGTTCCATCGTCTACAATTTGGACGATGCAGTCATCCTAATGACAATAGTTAGGAACGCAAAAGGAACTGCGTATGGGTATAACACTGCAACCCCCGTTCCGGTATCATGAAAACCCCCCTTTTTAAGAGCAGATTGTCACAAGTGATGATCTGAGGTGTTTGGTTCTACCACTTTGAGTCAGAGATAAAGCGGGACAATATGCAATAAAACCATGCGTCGTCACTTCTGCCTAAAAAACCCCAAGGCGCTTCAACTCGGACAACGAAGTAAAGAACACAGTGATGGACTGGCTCTTAAACCAGCCGCAAGACTTCTGAAAACAGGGAATCCATCGGTGGGATAGTTGTGCTCAGGCTTCTGGACTTCAATTATACCAACAATTATACAGTGTCGTTTCGTATATATATATATATATATACATACATATATATATATATATATATATATATATATATATATATATATGCGCATAAACACACATATTATATTCACACGCAATTGTGCATCTATGTATATGGCCGCATCGGTACTAATCGTTGATCGAAATATCTTTTCCTGTGATTCTGATATACCTCGTACGCACAAGAAAATGACAACGACACCAACAGCAGCAGCAAAAACACTGAAGGTACGTTGCACTACTAGAAAGCGAGGACAAATAATATATATATATATATATATATATATATATATATATATATATATATATATATATGAGAGAGAGAGGAATGAGAGCAAAATGCTTGTAATATTAAATAATCATGATTAATTGATAGCACCGCAATGACTGCATCACTGCTCGGGCCGAGACGGCCGAGTCAGTGGCATCCGGGCAGAGATGGCAGCGGAGCCCATCTGGCTGCTGCTCTACCTTCTCACCGACGACTGCCACGGGTCACCAGTGCCACTACTCACATGAGCTCAATGTTCTCGAGTTCCGGGACAGCGGCTGAAAGAATGCTCTCCAGCGACGCAACGCGCGCTGTAATTAGACATGGCTTGGCCCGATGCGGCCGATTATTAACGAACAGTTTAACCTAGCGCGCAAACTGCTATCCTATCAGTTCGCCTTATACCTCTCCTTTATCAAAGCGGCAATAAAAAAAACAGTGCGACGGCAAAAACCTCCTCTTGATATTTACATGTTATGATAACAACAGCAGCAATCATCACAGCAACAATCATGTCAACAGCAGCAGCAGCAACAACAACAACAATAATAATACCAACAACAAGAACAACAATAACAACAACGGCAATCATCACAGCAAGGCCAATGTCAGCAGCAACAACACTTACAACACACCAATATACACACAATGCACACACAGCGACGACGACGATGAAGATACCAACAACAACAACAACAACAACAATAGCAATAATGTAATGAAATTCTGTTAATTTTACTCAAATTAGGTACAGTATAAATGATTATTAAGGCTGCTTTCATAGTGATTCATATGTCTTCGCGCTTCCAGGGAGGGAGAGAAAAGTTCTGCAATGCCTCCGCGAAGAGAGAACTAGTGCAATGCCTCCGAGAAGAGAAAAGTAGTGCAACGTTATGCGCCATTATTGGGCGGTATTCCACTGCGTCGTAGTTGAGATACACGCCTCTGTTTGAGTTTTAGATAGAGCCGGCAGGTGCACAACTCGTACTCCTCGTGACAACAATAATAATAACATAAAAGGAACAACAATATGAACAACAAACAAGCTTTAATTAACACACGCTTTAATATAACACCCATTTAGATCTCACATTCGAATGGCAACCAAACGTAATGATGTCGACTAGCGACCACAGCAGCAGCGGAAATAACAACAAGAACAACGACAACAATATCAATAGCAGTGCCAGCAATACTAGTAAAAACAAGCTTTGAAAACAACCGATCACAAGTCTCATTTCTGAGACTTATAATCTGTTGCTTTGAAAGCTTGTTTTTAGACAGATAGACAGAAGACCTCCGAGTCTGCGAATCATAATTCTCATTACGCTTACAGAGCTAATTGAGCCTGCACATTGGAATCAAAGGCAACATAGCTTACTTATCGCATTGAGCTCGACGCAAATCGTCGGATCTAGCTTTTATCTGGCTGTTTTGCACACACTAATAGAGCACGTCGATCGCCTCGACTGCCTCTTAATTCGATCGCGTGGTCTAAATCTTGCCTAATTCGTGGTTAAATTGTCCGAGTGTGTTATGATACATGCCCTTTGACAGTGTGCTTCGAATTTAAGCGCTCGGCATCCTGAACTCGAGACGTGAAGCGCATATCTGCCGCGATAATCGTTTTTTTTCTTGTAATTATCATAACTGGTAAGCGTTGACATTAATTGCTTGCGTTAAAAAAGCAATATATATATATATATATATATATATATATATACGTACAGGTTACTTTTACATCACATATGTTTTTTTCATAGGGTGGTAAGCCATTCGTTCATAGTAAATTCGGCTGACGCTACTATGGCAAACCCTTAGCGCGTTTTAAGAAATAAGGCTAATATACACTTTGCATTAACTAGAGTAGAATGACTGGCGTGGTACCAAAGAAGCACTTTGCTCTCGATTTTCAAGAAATTGACTCTCTAAATAGTCGATCCCGGTGGCGTGGTGGCATGTGTCTGCGCCTCGCGACCGGAGGAGACACATAGGTGCGCGGGTTCGAGCCCCACCGTTGCACATTTGTATTTATGGGGTCGGTCCGTCTATGAAGCAATGCGAAAAGCAGTCCCATGGACGTTAAATCTTGGTTGAAAGTCAGCCCCGAAAGGACTTGTTTTGACGCTCTAAATAACAGGCTACAATATAAGTAGGCGTTCCTTGTTGTCGACAACATGTGCTCACCTCTGCCGTCCGCTGATTCAAATCTGAGTCATATCCCATTGACCTAATACTTGCATTTGAGCGTTAGTTATTTAATTGATGAGTCGTCATCGTTGTTTCGCGTGAGCAGTATAGCGACCCGACGAGAGCGTTCAGCCACCTGTTGATGCGGTAGGCCTTTTGTTCCTCGTCATATTCGGCGCTGCGGGTTATCTTCCATTTGGTCGATGGATGACAACGTGCACAGCTGCCCGCGCAAATTCTATTGCCTGCTTCCAGAGTGTCTTCCTGATTGAAGCCTACACGCTAGTCGCCGAGCAAAAATCATAACAGCAACAACAACAATAGTGACAGCCACAACAATAACAACAACCACAATAACAGCAACAACAACCGCAATAACAATAGCAATAGCAACAGCAAAAGCAACAACAACTTAAGTGGCTTAAGTCTGCGCCTCGCAACCGGAGAAGACACATACGTGCGCGGGTTCGAGTCCCCCCGTTGCACATTTATATTTATGGGGGTCCGTCTATGAAGCAAGGTGAAAAACATGTGGTGGACGGTGGACGTTAAATCTTGGCTGAGGGTCAGCCCGAGAACTTTACTAGTAGAAGTGTCATTGTAATAATAATAGCAGTATTGAGAAGAACACGTGATGGTGATGACAACGTGCACGTATGCCCCTTAAGCCTGCGTAGTAGCTTTCTGCTACAAACAGAATAGAGGTAAAATTAAAAACCCCTTCGAAGGGGTTGTTAATTTTACCTCTATTCCGCCGGTCCTTCACGCCCTTCAACAGCAGGGAGCCTTTTCCGTTCATCGTACGCCCACCTGCACCCCATTCTCCTGCACGAGACCATTTAGCTAGTTTTGCTTGCGATTCGGCCTGCATCCGTCGTATATCTCCCTGTCGTGCGCTCTGTTCGTATTCTCGCACCGGTACGATTTGTGCGTGCTGGATGCGGCCCTGCAGCTGCTATCCGCGGCCCACGCTTTATACTCCGACCTTCTTCCATCATCCTCTCCAGGTCGCCACTTCACGGCCAGTTCGTTCGGCCGACGCATGGAGATTTTGTTTGTTCTCAACAACCTGCAGGCAGACAAAAATAGTGATGACAGGCGCTACGAGTAGATGGACGGTTACCATGACAAGATGACACCGGACCTGCAGGCCAAGAGCGTGGCCTTATCGATCATGAACATCTTCCTGCTGTTGTCGTCGTCGTCGTCGTCATCGCCGCCGCCGCCGGTGGCGTTGGACCGCTTTCACTGCCCACTTTCGTTGTCGTCGCTGTCGTCCCGTCTGGCGCGGTCCTGGCGCGGGCTAATGCAATCCAGTGCGCCAGCTCGCTCCGGTCTGCAGCAGCAGGACGCGCCCGGTCATATTAGCTATAACGGCGGCAATGAGCGTGGGTTTATTATGATTATTATGATCATGATCATCATCATCATCATCGGCGAATCTTGCGTAACAGCCTTCGCTACAGCTGGTGCTGTCCTGTGCTTTTAATGCTTAGTTTGTCGATCCTCGATGGCAGCTGTACGAGCATATACAAAAGCGCAACAACAGCAACAACAACAACAACAACAACAACAACAGCAACAACAACAACAGCAACAACAACAACAGCAACAACAACAAAACCCACAATCCCCGATCGGACACAAGCGCCGCTCAACACCGACAGCGTCACATACACAACGATAGCATACGCACTAAGCTCACCAAATGCAATGATACTTGTACGCGTGCATCAACCCGTAGCTAAAACCGTGCAAGCATAGGTACTTGGTAAACACAGGATACACTGCGGTCCGTCTGGACGCACGCGTCTGTGTTCAAAGGCATGTAGACGTCCGTCGACTGCCGCGATGGTGGTTTTACGACACACATGCAGCCATTACTATCGAGGAGTGGCGATAGTCGACCTCACAACAACGAACGAAAGTGGATACAATGCCTGTGCATCACACACACAGTGCTGTATTGAAGCATCGAGTTACGCTGAATCTGAGAAAAGTGACGAGTTCTAGCCAGTAACCAGATGCCCATACATTTGAAGGATGTGTTGAAGGCTGTTGATAATCACACACATTCATAAAAACAGACACCTACATACTCTTGTCTTTGGCCATGCAAGCAGGGCACCTCAGAGTGAGTGCAAATCGTGATTAAACTTGTACGGCCCGGTGTCGGTCGGACAAGCTACCGCACAGAACCTAGGTAAGAGCTATCTAAATCAACCATCTTACACCCACTGCGTGGTACTGAAAGTTAGATGTCCTAGTCACAGCTACAGTATGGTCTCCGCACCGTGACTGCTACACGAAGTGGTCGAAGACCTCAACGTCATCTCCCTGCAGAGACGAGACCATTTTTAAGCCCGCGCTTACCTGCAAGTCCAACAACAGACACAAAAAGAAAACAAATGGAAGCTTGTCAAACGGTGCCATAGCTGATTTCATATATATATATATATATATATATGTTTTACTTTGTATTGCTTATATAATAACTTTTTACCTTACTCTCCGAATGATCCACGTTTAGCTATTCTTGATCAAAGTTTCGTCCGTGAGGCAGGCAAAGATACAACAGAACGCTGCTGTCTAAACGATGTTGACAGCACATTGATCTAGAATATATAAAACGTCTATAGGCGTCAAGTTATTAAATCCTTAGGACAAATATGCCAATTAGTTTTAGGATGAGCCCCACCCACTGAGGTGCGGAAGTTTACGATCGACGCGAGAACATAGGCTCGAGCAAATACTTGAAGGCAGAACATTTTCCTATTTACGTAGAACCTGGGGAATTAATTGAGCTTTTGCAGTATAAGCAAATAAAAGTCTCTGGAGAATTAATAATTAGTATATAAACGCAATTTCCAAAAATCAGCAATTTGTGGTTACTGAGCTCAGCGGAGTGAAAACAGTTCCCTAAACTTGCTAAAAAAAGGCCGGTGGTCACAAGAGAGGCTTAGCTGCTCCATGACACTAACTTTTCACATAATTGAAACAATATATAGTGTCCAGCTAGCTCGAATAGTATAACATTGAACAGTACTTACTCGTATAATATTATTTATTTGACCATTGTATATTTAGTGCAAACCTACAAAGCTATAGAAATGTCGTTTCGAAAGGGTATGTGTTGCAGTGCCGAGATCAACCCCACAACGTTTGATATCAGCGTCGCTGTCGCCGTTTCCACACTTCCTTACCGACGACACATAGACGTCTTTGCCTTTCTTTGACGACGCCTAGTTTCGCCAAAAAGCTCCCTTTGCATGCCACTATATTTACACGAGTTTACATAAATGCGTATGCGTCTGTGTGTGTGTTGTCTTTTTAAGAGTTATCTTCTGAACATTCGAGTGCATAAAGAACAGTCAGCGTATCGAAATTGCGTCGATGATACAAAGTACCCACCCCTGGTGACGAAAAATTGCCATCTCTCCACCCGTTCCACCTCTCGTTCGTTGCGTTGCACCTCTAGGGTCACTGAGGGACAGAGTAGAGCACAACTCTACTATACGGCCGAAGGTTGCAGACGCATGAGAACCAACAAAAAGGCGCTTTTCACGCGCGGGCTCAAGCCGTTACTCACGAGTTGTTGCTGCTGCGGATGATGATGATACGGACGGCGCTCGCCAAGATACATCGGCATGTGGGTATGCGCGTGTCTTGGTCAAATTGAAAACCAATATTAATATATCTATCTATGCTTACGAGCCGATATGCTTGCTCGTTCATTGCATTTTGGCTCATTCATTCAGTCGGGGTCGGTCATACAGCGATGACGATGCTTCTGCTGGTGACGAAGATGTGGCCACATCATGGGGGTTCCGCCCCGGTCAGACCCACCCCTAGATCCAGGTCCACCTGACCCATCCCTCCATCCGCTATCCGTTTTCCCTCTGGCGGGGGTGCGAACGGGTGAATTCCTGCACTGCCTTCTTTCGCCTCCTCGAATTAGATGTCATTGCACCCATATCGCCGCCTCCGTCTTTCATTGCCCCCTGTTGAGATGTTCTCTATATAGAGGGATTCTGTTTTCTGTGCCCCCCTTCTCCTCTCTCTCTCTCTCAGGCACACACCAGCTTCTTCTTGCTATGCAATTATATCAGAACAGGAAATACGACAACAAACAAATTGCGAATTCTATCTCGCTCGCATAGTTCGCATTCATTTCCTCTTTTTGATGTGTGCTTTTTTCTGGGTTCTCCACCCACCCTCCCTTCCCCTCTCGCCCCGGCCTCGTATTGGCGCTCTCAACCAATTCGTTTGGTTCATCGGAAACTGACTGATGATCGTCGCCGGCCGTTGTTGCTATTCGGCTAGAGAGTTCAATCGGCCGATTGCCACCGATTGTCGGACTTGTCACTCGAATCCGTTACAGCAGCACTGCCCTCAGAAACGATGACGACAGCACCACCAACAACAACAACAACGACAGCAACAGCAACAACAACTGACAACAGCAACAACAAAAACAACTACAGCAGCAGCAACAACAACAACAACAACTGACAACATAGGCAGAGAGTTAGCGCTGCAATAATCGGCCCCATCGCGATGCAAAGTGCACTCTTTGCCTCTCGCACCTCTGTTCGTCTGCTCCTCTTCGATCGCTCATATCAGCTTGCTTGCTTGCTGCTATTGCAACGCAATGTTACGGCAAGCCTTCTGTTGTTGAGGATCGACGAGAGTGTCGCGAGGAGTCGTTTCTTACTTGCATGATAAGGATACGCATGGATTGATGGCTTGCTTGCATGGTTGTGTCTGTGACTTTGCCACGCAGTGACGCATTAACGCTTCAGGTGATGATGATGATGATGATGATGACGACGGCCGGCCAGCCAGCCAATCGCCACCGACTTGCCAATAATAATATTAAGTTTTGATCACCACCATCGGCGTCCGACGATAAGTTAGAGTAGTAAAAAGTAGAGTGCTGTTACTGCACCACTGCCGCCACCATTGACTAGCCCTCTCAACTAACCGACCGGCCGCTTTCCGTACGCTTTCTGTACGTACATACGACCAATTAGTCGCAGACAATCCACCAAGTCCGTTATATATATATATATATATATATATATATATATATATATACATATCTCCATCTCTCCTTCTTGTTAATTTTTCCTCTCACCCTTTGAATTTTCTTCTGCTTGTTCCGCTTAAATTTCTTATCGACATCATTTATAAACACCGTTGTCATCATTATAAACAGCATCGTCACAACGCCAGCAGAGGCGAGATGGTGGAGGAGGAGCAGTATGCTCAACCACCACCAACACCACCACCACCACCGTCTGGTGTCTTCCTCAGTGTACTCCGTACGGCGCTTCTTCGCATCATCTCGCCGTATCAGAGCCGTCTAATAATTCATTCACAACGGCAACCAGATAGATGGAAAGGCGGCAAACAGACGGATAGACCGACGGACGGAGGGATGGCAAAGAACACAACGCGAAAGTGGTCGGTCGGAGTGAGCGGAGAGCGAAAAGGCGGGGCAACCAAGGGCTCATGTAGAGGCAGTAATCGAATCGATTCGGTACGGCTGAATCTCTCTGACGACACACAGCAAGTTACAACGCACAGGCCAAGTCAAGGGCGAAAAGTGCCGACGATCAACGTAAGAGGCAATCATCAACTTTAACGTGCGTGTTGTTCAGGTCTCTCAGTTGCAGCTATCGCAGCCCTTGTCGTTGCTTGCGCCCTGGTGGGAACGGCCCTACTTTCTGGTCCCTTTGCTTTCTTCCCGTCTTCGCCGTCGTCACCACCACCACCAACCACCACCACCACCGACTTTTTCTTCTTCTCCTTCTTGTTTTCCTCGTCGTCGTTACCCGTTGTTATTGTCTTTGGTTTGAGTTTTTGTTGTTGGCGAAGAGCGTACTACACCACCATTTCCCTGCCCTGATAACTGTCGAGTAGACTATAGAATAGACAACTACAGAGTGGACTAGAAAATTCCTTTATTAACCAAATAATTGGCGGAAGGAGGCTGGAATGCAGGGAAGCCGCCTTATTGTATGATGCTGCTCCCTGGCTGGTACACGCCAGGCAGGCAAACCTATTATTGGTCCCTGACTTTGGTTTTTGGGATACGTTCAGCTGTAGGTTCTGTTTAGTAATTTAATTAGGTCTACTTATTGTATGTGACTTATACTAAGCCAATGTACGGCTATGGGATGTTTGTACAATCGGATATCAGCCGGTGCCGCATCCACTCGAACAACTGACATGTAGATGCATGTAATTTATAATCGTTATTGCTCTTATAATTATGTCGTTAGAGGTGATTAAGTATTCTTGTACGCATTAGTTAGGTTATTTCCGTCGACTCGTCATCGTCGTTGTCGTCGTCGTATGGTGTCCATATTATATTGAGATTGCAGCCACGACGTAAGCCCGCAAGCCTTGCTTCGGCACATTCGACCTCGGCTTGACCTCAGACACACGGCAGTTAAGTCAAACCGCGGCGGCAGCAGCCGATTCTTATGGGCTCCGGCATGGCCTACTTGCGACACGGGAACAATGCACCGCAGCCTTCAGACCTCACTCAAACCCCATTTATGCTCGGATTTGCAATAAATGCACGAGAATTACGACGTGCACGTCACGCTTGGACATCTAAGAAAGGCGAATCGAGGTTGGGCGTCAAGTCACCAAATGACGGCAGTACACTTAGGCCGCCATCATATGACCTATCCATCTATCTACATATCGGGTCTACCTACCGCTTTTTCTTCTCCCCTCCTCCCGCCAAGGCAATGGATTACAGATTACTCGTTCGAGTAATAGCAGTAGAGTTGTCTACACAAAGAAAGAAAACAAAACAAATCAATCATCAATCGGCCAGACTATCTCTCGGTCGTTCGGAGCGTTCTTCAATCGTATCGACAACTGGATCGATAACTTTCGTAGGTGGCGTCGCGGCCGACGCGAACTTTGGCAGATTGCTCTCGAACGCTCAAATGCGACTGATGTCGGTGTCGATGTCTGCCTACTGGAAGAGTTGTTGACACCGACAGCTCGAAGGAGATGCTCTTACTTTCAGCTGAACTCGTTCTTCTCAAAGATAAGCGTGCACACACACACACACACACACACACACAAATATATATATATATATATATATATATGCATACGTATGTGCATATGCATGCAGTTTTCGGCAGTTGATTGCTCTACTTAAACGCAAATCTGCTCTCTCTTCTTCTTGTAGCTGCGCGTACACTTCTTAGGTGTTGGCAAAATGGTGTTGGTCTGGAGCAATGAATGAATGAAGCTATTGGCCGAGACCTGAGACGCCATCGAGCCTCACCACCTCAGTTCAGAAGGGCAAGGGGAGGGGGAATGCCATCATTGTCGTCGCCAAGAGAGAGAGAGAGAGAGACGCAAACATTGATTGCTAGACACAGACAGACCACGCTAGAGCTCGCCCAGAAGGGGAACCTCCTGCACCTCGCCCAGAAGGGGAACCTCCTGCACCTCGCCCAGAAGGGGAACCTCCCGCATCTCGCATTCACTCGTATGCCTACTTTAAGCCTTTGTTGTCCTCTGCCTCAGGGGCGGTGATATGTTTTGTGTGTCTGCGATCTAAAATCAATATCGATGAAACTTTGTCGATAGCAAGGCACAGCAAGACAACACAGAACTACTAGACACAAAGTTTCATCGCGGATGTCACATGTCAACGCCCATCGGCGTCGAGATTGATCTGTTGAGGCAAAACAACACGGAACGATGCCTTTGTAGCCTTTGAGCGGTTTAAAAACAAGCTATCTATGAAGATACGTCTACCCCCCCCCCTCCCCACATGTTCCCCTGCGTTCATTTCTTGCTGCCCTGCAAATCACTACTGCGAATGTCATTGTTCCGTGTATAGGGCTATATACCTCTATAGTAACACATTTATATATTGTATATACGTATTACATATATGCAATATTTGTGTGAGCTTTTCCATAAACATCGGCCATGCGCCTCATGACGAACCTGAGAACCTAGGCCATTTAAACGTTTACCTCGTCAAAACATCCGCTGGCGATGAGAATGACAATCATTGTTTGGCTCGACCGCTGGCGCTTCGTTTCACTTGTGCTTCACAATGCTGTTATTTGGCCTGCATTAAGTCTCGAGTCAATTAAATGTAGACTCTTTTACAGAATCCATGGAATCCATCTACCGGTAGTTGTCACGCACCGTGCTCAACTGTCAGGATGAGGGCTACACGGTCGGACGTACTGAGGTTTCGCTCACAAAAAGAACGACATGATAACGTCGGTGAACTCGGTAACCTCGGGAGTTTGGCGTGAGCGCGCGGAACTGCCGATCGTTCGGAGAAGCTGTCACTCAGACGTTCCAACTCTCGTCTTTCTCTTCTCGAGTGGTTCTTTAAATTCTTCCTCTGCAGCGAACGACGAAACTTCTCATACCAGCAATACACATATATCGCTGGTCATCGTGGATAAGGTTTCATCTCCAGTGGTCGCTTGCGGCTCTTTGAACCGTACGTTTGTTTCTAAGCCGCGCTTGAAAATATGCAATACAGTAGAATGACAGACTGGACCTGATGAACCACGACTATGTTTGAAGACATTTTCTACTAATTAGTTCGATTATAATAAGATTTAGCTTT
>QVRM01004003.1:1405000-1585000 GCA_003439945.1 Dermanyssus gallinae
TTTTTGCCAATGGGTGGAAGCCGGGAAAACGTTTTGTTTAGGAGTGAGGATGAAATTTATAAAAGCAGTTATTCTGTCTTTTTTCTACTACATAGTTGTGCAAAATCTACGTTTGCGGGAGAACCAGTCAGCGCACAAAGGAACCGATCATACCGGCGTGTTTGGCGGAAAATTCTGCACAATCAAGTATACATTACTAGCTTGCGTAGCAAAAAGCGAATAGCCAGATTAAGGAAAGTCATAAAAAGTCAAAATGTTACGTTAACGCTTTTTTGTGCAACATCGTAATTTTTCCATTACGACTAAAAATGCACGTCCAAAAGACTACTCTCAGGCAATAACAGATTTAATGCCCACTACATTCGTACCAAAGTGATGGTGCTGCGTTACGTAGTTGCCAAGTGACTAAGCTTTTTCGACAGTCATAGTTGTTATGTTTCACGTTGAAGTTTTCACGTCCAGAACCGTAGCATTTTGCCAAGACGTTTCCGCCCCCTCTTTCCATTAGAAAAAATTATTCTCTTGCTGAGTTCTACCAAACCTCAAAATATGTACCTAACTTTCTCATACACCCTATGCAAGTATGCATGCCTTCGCTTTCGATATGACTGTCGAAAAAGCTTAGTACTACGTAACGCAACTACGTAACGCAGCACCATCACTTTGGTACGAATGTAGTGGGCATTAAATCTGCTATTGTCTGAGAGTAGTCTTTTGGACGTGCATTTTGGTCATACTGGAAAAAATTACGATGTTGCACAAAAAAGCGTTAACGTAACATTTTGACTTTTTATGACTTTCCTTAATCTGGCTATTCGCTTTTTGTTACGCAAGCTAGTAATGTATACTTGTGTACTTGTTGTTGTGCAGAATTTTCCGCCAAACACGCCGGTATGATCGGTTCCTTTGTGCGCTGACTGGTTCTCCCGCAAACGTAGATTTTGCACAACTATGTAGGAGAAAAAAGACAGAATAACTGCTTTTATAAATTTCATCCTCACTCCTAAACAAAACGTTTTTCCGGCTTCCACCCATTGGCAAAAATGATTTTCTCACCGAGTTTGACCATACCCTAGCGTTTTGGACACACAAATAGGAACACCCTGTATACACGCCCAGAGGGACATGTTGTATATATACCTGTATATGATATCAAACGACCGTAGGCCACAACATACTTCAGCTAAAGCACCCACATAAATTTCCAAGTAAAGGAAATATATATATATAAACATCGTAGTGGTTCTTCTCAATATACAATAATACACAATATAATACTTACAGCTTCTCGAGCAGCATAATGTATAATAAAAATGACATTTGCGCGTTTGCTTTAATTTGTATGTACTTATCTTACTAGGCACAGTAGGCCTGGCGTTGGTTGGTATTCGGGGTGTTGTTGCATTTTTTGTTGTTGCTCTTGTCATTATTGCTGTTGTGTGTTGTTGTTGTTGGTGTGTGTTGTTGGGTGTTGTTGTTGTGTGTTGTTGTTGATGTTGGTGTGTTATTGTTGTTGTTGTTATCAGACTAATACCCCGTTGCCACTGGCTCCACGATTTGCAAGCATTGCTGTTAATGACAGTTTTGTTTCTGTGATGACTGTGGTCTTTATTGCCGTGGCCCGCCGGCATTCATTGCAGGTCTGTGTCTGCGTGTGCATGCATGTGGACAGATACGCACGCTAGCACGTCCGTCCGTCTGACGTCTCAAGGGTCACCCGCGCATCGCCCTGCATCGTAGCGGACGATCGAAATCTTCGAAATCATTCATTCAGCACTGAGAAATAGCCAGCAGAGACGCGAGATGAGATGAGTACGCGACCGATAGCGTATCTTGCCGTATCTGCACCGCTATGCAGACGTCATACGACGCCATACGAGAGCAATCGCTGGACACTGTTTGCCTTTGTTTTCTTTTTCTTCTTCTTCTTCTTCCTCTTCTTTCTTTTCTTCTTTTTCTTCTTCCTCTTTTTCTTCTTTCTCCCCTTCTCCTTCTTCTGCTTCCTTTTCCCGTTGTTTTCCTTTCTTATTGTGTGCTGCTTTTTTTACAGCTGGCTGCGACGATGATATTGACTAGCGAACCATGTTCCATGGCCACCAAGAATGACGGCATAACGACGCTCCGTTACTCGGCGGTTCATGCGTCATGTGGGGGCTGGCTGGGCTGTCAGCGTTGTCAGGCTGCAGCCGACCCCTAGCGGTGGTAGCTACTGGCTACATAGACACAGTATTAGTAGTGTAGAAGTCGTGCCGGCAATGCCAGAAATAGTCCAGCATTGTACAGGAGGGTCACGGCCATCCATAGCCAGCGAAGCACGATCTCACGCCGTCGCCGCCGCCGCCGCCAATGTTAGGCATTGTGATCCGACGTCGAGGTTACGTCGAGCAACCTGGTTACTTGACTAGATCTGAGTTGGGTTGACAAAACGCGCAGCCTCAATATAGCCTACTTAAAGTGCAAAAAACTATACACGCTGCGTGTTTCTACGCTGGCATATCAAATTTAGGCAAGGTATTGTACCCGCGGAGTACTTGCGTTGTCACTAATTCTTACCTCAAATCGGACATCAGCTAGGCGTGCAACAATCTTCGCAGTGCTTTCAGTATCTTTGAAGTCTAGTCAACACTCACTTGCATGTCGCCCTAGCCCTGCTGAACCTTGGACCTGCATTCCTAAAAATATTCGTACGAAGTGAAAAATTGCTTTTAATTTCACAGCCTGAATTACCGAGAGCTTAAGCAATGGAAAATGTAGTTTCGTTGAATAAACAACGTTTGTACTTGAAAAAGCTTGAACTTACACTCGTGTAATGCGTAACTCAAGATAAGTCGACTGTCATTAAGGTGAGGTCCTAACAGATGAAATAGAACAACCGCTTAGCGTATATAGCCTATTGTCAACTCAGAGTAAACTTCCAAGCGGAACAAATAACAAACAACAAGTTCAAAAATCATCGGAAGCGCCGCTGGCAATTTCTTTAAAATCTAAGTATGTGTCAGTGTTTTTGTCATTGTTTTTTTTTTATCTGTTTAAACAAAAGCAGAGCCAGCAAGTAGCGACAGTTTCTGCTACGTATGATGATAGTATGCGACAATATATATATATATATATATATATAAAAGCGAGAGGAAGGACTTGTGACACCGCTTCACTCGCCATCAAGCACCGTAGCCTCTTTAGGTGGTCGCATACTATCACCATACATAGAACGTACGAACCGTCGATGCTTGCTGGTGCGGCTTTTGTTCAAGCAGGTAAAACGCAATGGCGAAAAACACTTACACATACTTAGACTTTAAAGAAAATGGCGGCGGTGCTCTCGATGACTCGAGCTCGTACAGTTATCTGTTATTTGTTCTGCTTGGAAGTTCTCTCACCTCGAGTTCGAGCCGATAGGTGATATACGCTAAGCGGTTGCTCTACTTGTACTGCTAGGACCTCACTTGAATGACAGTCATTTATTGAGTGAAGTACTTTGGCGGATCACATATATCAGACGCAAAGTAAAATAAGTGCCTTGCTACAGCCCTTTTAATGATTGTGAATAGTTGTATGAATAGTTTTGCAATAAAATAGGTGTTATTGATTATTTGCTATATATATATATATATATATATATATATATATATATATATATATATATATATGTGTGTGTAATTATAAACATTTAAGGCTCAATGAAAAATTACTGTATTTAAATAAATTTGCCAAAATGTTGTAAACAAATACTCAAAACCCGTCCCTTGTGTTTACTCTCTAAAGCAGTCCAGGGTCTTCTGCAACCACCTGAAGGTTCAATTCGGACATTTGCCCGCGGGCGTTAATTTGCTGGAAATTCAACACTTTTTGAACGAACTTTGCTACCAGCTTTCTGACATAAAGTAACGGTCAAAAATACCACAATTGATCCATAGGATATATCCGATTTCTCAACTAGACACCTGATTCGGCAGGTGTTGAGTAATTTATCACGAACTTTTCACTTTTTGTTCTGTTAATGGCCAAATCGACGCTACCACGTACACACAGTGTTTCGGTACACTTGTTGATCACTACAAGCAGCCATAACGTTTTCACTACTATAAAATCTAATATTTGGTGTTCAACAAGGAGCCAGATGCAGATTCGTTGCTTCTCTATTTTGGGCAGTTTAAAAAATCGCCTCTCATTTCTCCACTTCTTTGAATCAAAGTCAAACAGCAAACGCCGCCACCGATTGGCGCAAATTTACTTTGGCCTGTATCTAGCTGATAAATGGCTCTTCGAAGCAAAACAAACCGGAATACTTTGGTGGTTGCATTTAATTTTTAAAATACGAATACTACTACTACTAGATACACGTACATAGATAGATACAGACGTATCCTTCAATCCGACGACAGATATCCGAGAACTCATATCGCTGCATTGCTTTTTCGGCTCAGCAGACGGTGCGCCACCCAACGGGCCAGCCAGGTATAGACAGCAGAGCAGATGATACTCGTAGACTTGCCGAGAGGAGAACATTGCAGACAGAGAGAGAGATCGGCTGCAGATGGCAGTGGAGTGATCTCCTTCGATTCCCGCTCCGCTTAGCTGCAGCAGCAGCAGCAGCAGCTTGACTCTCCATTCGTAAACACGCGACAGGACGAAGGGTCTAAGGGGTAAGAGGGGGTCTAAGAGCTAGGAGGGGGTGATTCGAGGCTCAAGGGGTAAGAGAGGGTGCTTCGAGGCTCAAGGGGTAAGAGAGGGTGATTCGAGGCGGAAGGGGTGCGGACAGGGGGGGGGGGGAGGGCGAGGAGGGGTCAAAGACCGTGTGGCATACCATGTATCAGCACGCGTCTACGCGTTCGTTTGTAATCAGTTATCAGCGGCTCGTGAAGCTGCCGTGGCGGCATCAGTCGCCGCCACCCACGCCGCCACCCACGCCGTCAACCAGGGGGTGGGCCGCCCGCACTTGCTACTACTACTACAACGACTACTGCTGCTGCTTCTGCTTCTGCTTCTTCCGTTGCTGATGCTGCTGTGTTGGCGCGCTGCTGGCAGTACCACGCTTAGAGATCGCGCGGAAAAGGTAAGAGAAAGAGAGAGAGAGAGAGAGAGAGAGAGAGAGGAGAGAGAATGAGAGAGTTAGAGGGAGAGAGAGGGAGAAACAAGGGGCACGGCAGATAGGAAATAAGCAGGGGAGAACACTTCCGTTGTCACCCAAATTCCGGTTGTCGTTGTTGTGTTGTCGTCGTCGTCGTCGTTGTTGTTATTGTTGTTGTGTTGTTGTTGTGGTTGTTGTCGATGCTGTTGTCATCTAGCGGTTGTGGAGACGGTGGAACGGACGCCGCGATGACGTCGCCGTCACTGGCACAGCTACAGCTTGGGCATCGGTAGCCAAGTGGAGCCCGACGACAGCCTAGTAGTTCCTGTCTGATTTTGCTAACGCGGTCGTCAAGTGGATATGGACGTAGATATGTATATATATATATATATATATATATATATATATATATATATATATAAATATATATATATATATATATATATATATATGCGTCAGAGTATGATGAGTCGCCAGAGAAGTGGACAACGAAGCGTGTGATGGCAGACCACAGGCAGACAGCGGGCTGGACAACGAAAACGACAACGGCGAATGGGCAGAGCAACGAGGAGTGACTGAAAGAGAGTGTATCTGGGTAGAGGAGAGAGTGAGAGAGAGAGAAAGGGCAAAATCTTGCAAGAGAGAGAGGGCAAAAGCTTGCAATAGAGAGAGAGGGTGAGAAAGACAACACTAGTGCGAGAGAGAGAGCGACAGAAAACGAAGAGGAGGAAATAGAGATACAAATATAGATAGGGCAATCCCCTAGTCCTCTTACGCGATGATATGGATAGGAATAGATGCTGGACTGTCGCTGCTGCTGCTGCTGCTGCCGCCATTGCTGCTACTGTGGTCGGTGGCAAACAGTAGTAGTCGTCGTCGTGGGCGGCCAGCCAGCCACCCTGCCACCCTATCTATCTTCTCTGTTCGTACGTATCTTTCTAGTAGCTGCTAGCTAGTTGCGAGCTGTTCCATGGTGACCGATCCCCTGCTCTGATCTAGAGGGCTCTGGGTTTGTTTGCCTTCCCCTTGCTGCCTTTCCCAACCTCTACGCTCTACAAGGGCGTTGATGATGACAACGATGAGGAGGACAACAACAACAACAACAACAACAACAACAACGACAGCAGCAGCGACCACCCTCACCACCATCAGCACCATTTTACCATCAAGACCACTGCTCTGCCACGTACGTCTGCTGGTACGGCCAGCGGGCTCCCACTCGGGCTGCTGCAAAGCGATTGTAGCGTCGTGTCCTCCTCTCTTATCTTTCACTCAGTCAGCCAGCAAACCAGCCAGTATCTGTGGTCTTCAGTCCTCACACTCGTGTCGGTACAGCGCTTACATGACATGCAATGAAAAATATACACATACATACATCCATACACATACACCCAACACCCACATAAACATACGCATGCTTACAGACTCTATTCTGAGAAGAAGAAGAAAAGAAGAACGCAGTGGAGGTCGATGGAGGCGTGACGGATACTTTGCGGGTGTACATGAAAATTTCCCCCCTCCTCCTCCTCCTCCTCGCCCCTTCAAACTATCTCAAGACATGGCCCGCCCGCCTAAACCCTCTAAAACCATCAAACCCACAAACCGCGGCCAGTTGAGAACAAGTTCAGCTCAACAAAGTGTAAACTGATTTTTTTTCAAAATGCCGTTGCGCGCTTCGCTTTAATGGCGGCTATCGTAAGGCAATATACGATCATCGTGATACAGATTGGCGAGTGGTGGCTGAAGGCCGCTCATAGGAGTAAACATATAGGAGATAAAAGAGATGCTAAGATGAAGTAGGAAAGCAGCTACATACAATGAGCCTCACCTAACTGGAAGAGTGAAAAGCAAGCAAAACCATGTAAACGTGCACTTCAGAAAAATCGAAAAAAAAAAGATCCATTTGAGGCGAAAGCAACAGTCATTTACCGAGCAAGATGGCTTAGTGGCAAAAGCCTTTGCCTTGCATTCGGGAGGACTGGGTTCGAGACCGGCCAGACCGGCCACTCTTAAATTGGTTTGCATGGTTTCCAATTTAGACAAGGTAAATGCCGGAGTGGATTAAAATTAGCCATGGCATGAAAAAAAATGTACAAGGGCAATAGCCTTACGGAAAAATCCCCCAAAAAACAAATTGAGTGAGTTTTCAATATTGACACCGCCCTTTGCTTTTATTGCAATAGACACTGAAGCAGTCCTCGTTAGGACTTGTAGCTTACTAGTACGATACTAGAACATTTATTCAATTTACAACACGGATAAAGATCGAAGCAACATCACCGGTTAATCAATAAACAGCGGACGACAATCCACAGTTTCCATATGCTTCTACGTCTGAAAAAGTGTATATTTCTCTACGTATTGCATGCACTTGGGAACTTATGAGAAATCAGAATTCTCCAATTATGGATGAAAACGAAAAAAAGTATGTATATATATAGCAAAACATTAATTTGTGATATTCACACGTTGCACGGCCTGCTACAATATATATATATATATATATATATGTATATGCATATACACGACTAAAACTTATCAGACAAATTGAGCGCTCATATGTGGCCGCGCAGACAAGTGTCATCTAGCAGCAGTTAGTAGCAAGAGTTCTTCAGGGCCTTCGGGTGGACGGATGAATGGAGATTGCGGAGAGTGGTTCCGCCCAGTCTTAGGGAAAAGCGACCCCATGCCGCACGGCGTGTTTCGTACTGCCGCCTTTCTCCGCCTTCCGAGCCAGCCGCAGCTCGGCGCGAGATGCTGAGAGAGCCCGGGAGATTGCTTCGGCGCCGCCGGAAGAGTTCTACTCCCAAAGCAGGCTAGCAAAAGGCCCTTCATCCAGCAACGGCTGCCACCGCCAGCGCTTAGATGACGCTCTTCTCTCTTCATCACGATGCAGAGCAAACGCAATGCCCTCGACCGAGCCTGCACTACTCGACCACTGATAGACATGATAGGCACGGTACGTCTCTTCTGGTTTGCCCAGTTGTCTGTCTCGCTTGCCCGTCTCCGGCGCCGTTTCAGTGCCTTCCCATTCGCGATCCTCCCGCAACGTCCGTTTTCCCCGCGGTAACCCCCGGCCCACACCACTGCAACACTCTCCCCATATTCCCCGTTCTGTAACCTGCTCTTCCCCTCTCTCTCTCTCCCCCCTCTCTCTCGACATTTCTTTGTTACCAATGCTTTGTGCTTTCGGCTGGTAGGATCGTAGAGTAGCAAATGTCTACAAATTCCTAAGCGACAAGAACACATCCATTGCTGTTGTGGGCGCTGACGTTGCTATTGAGCACCGCCGTTTCTCTTTCCATCCCTCTGTCTCTTTCTGTCTCGTTCTCTCCTCTTCTGTCAAATCGGAGCAGTCGGCCGGATAAGGCGACGCAAGGGCAACATGACAACCATGCCGGCGACAACGGCGCTGGGTGCGGGGCAAGAGCGGTGCGTTTGCGGTTGCTAAGTGATAACGACGATAGCTCCTCAACCCGTCGTAGCCCGCAGCCCCGTCCTAGCAGCAGCAGCGTTCATCCCCCTGGCGTCCTGAATCCTGAATCACCCCAGCCTGTAGTTGTACCACCGCCAACCCCCAGTGGGGCCGGCTTGGACCGCCCCTCTCGCGGATGCTGCTGCTGCCGCCGTCCGTAAGCATTGTGTGCATATCTATCCGACGACAGTGGGCGCGCAAATCATCGCGCCCACTGTTGTCGGATAATAGGTAGGGAACGGAGCGCACTTTCCGCTGTTCCATTTTGCACGAGGAACGATGGATCCTCCGGTGTGGTGGTTCGTCAGCTTCTTCTTCCGGTTTGAATTCGTCGCCTCAGCTCGCTAGGGGGGTGCGGGGGGGGGCGATGGACAAACGCCGGTCGCCGGGGTCCCAGCCTCAGCAGCTTCCACACCGACGGCGGTCTGGCATTTCCAACGAATGAAAAGTGGCGTCGACATGCTGGGTAGTATTGTAGAAGGCCTCCAATAGGTGGTAGATAGGGGAGGCACGATCAAGGAGCGATATTCGCTCTACGACGTCGACTGCATTTGATTGTCAAAACAATTGTCCAACTGACAACAGCAGGCAGATCGATTCGAAGAACCGACGTATCGAGTGCGTCTCATGAGGTTATGCAAATGTAGTGCAAATACCGGCAAGGTCAAACAGATGTTGAGAGAGACGACGACGATCATGATGGTGATAAAGATCTATCCAAACGAGAAGCAATAAAATACAAATGAGTTGGAAGCAGATATGCCCCCTGATGGGGCATGCAAAAATATTTGTCACTTGATAGATAGAGAGCTAGAGTCCAAATGATGAAGGGCCATTTACGGTTACCGACGGAGCCAAAATCACGTTGCCATACATATATGTATGTATATATATATATGTATACATCACGAGCGACAACAGCAATGGCACAAAAAATATATGATATAAATCTAACCATAACATTTTAACACACGAGTGTGTAATAGAAGTACTGGAGACAACAGTTCAAAAACAGTGTGCACAGTTAGAGCAATAGCAATAAAGCACTTAGATATAGATAACCACAACGAGCATGTTTCGGAGCATTTTTTTAAGACGTTGTTCAGACAATACTCCGTTCACCACGGGCTTGGAATCACCAAGTGAGGCATATCTTCAATGCACCGGGGGCTAGACATGTTGAAATATTGATGGTTTCCCCAGCAATCCTTGCGGCAGCACCGCCGGCGACACTTAGCGTTATGCTGTATCATCTATTCTCGATGAGCACCGCTCGAACACCGCTCGAACAAAATGTAATCGACCGCCTGACACATATAGTCTAATGCCAACGGATGACTGACAAGTGCACTCACGCAACGGAAAACAACGTCTGCATTTCCAACTGTTCGCTCAGTATGTCACATGAATTTAAAGCAGGATATACAAAAGCGTAGACTTAGAGGGTATAAAATGGCGGTTGTACGAGTAGAGGACCTTCAAAAGGGCCTTCACGACGAAAGCCCTTAAGGAGGCGTGAAACGAGAACTGTTACGCTAACTGCATAATCCTGCCCTCAAGACAGGCCTTTCCTCTCTGTTGGCCTTTCTTATTTTCTTTCTTGCATTGCTGATGTTTACCAACTAATACAAACAAGACGATGACAAACAACGAGACGACCGTTTTCGCTGTTAACTTTAAGCCTTGGGGGCTGACTCTCTCTTCGGCTCATCTTTCTCATCGGGTAGTCAAGTAAGTGACTAACCAACATATTGTGTCAACTTCTGTGATGCTTCTGTATATTGCCTGCATTACAACCTGATCCTTCTTTTCCCCCCTTACCACCATTATTTTGTTTACCGCTAAACACTCCATTTTGTTTTTATTTCATCCTGGATAGCCTATCTGGTTTTGCAACCACATGGGCACGCTATTCTCTTTTCTAAACGCTAAGTATCCTACCATTCGAGTTCTGAATACCCTAAACTCCTCCCCTAATTATCGACACTCTATTCTTCACTTCCGCTGTAAACACCCTATCTTCTCTGCACAACTCTGGTCACTCTATCCATCTATCCACCTATCAGACCTCTGAACACCCATCCTATTTTCTTCCTTTGCACCTCGGGTCTCCTTTCCACGCTTTGCACCTCGATCCTTTCTTCCACTCTTTGCATGCACCTTAACTCTCCTCCTCATTCTTATCCACATCATCTCAGTTTCGTTCCTTGCCCCCCCCCCCACTCCCCTCATCCCGCTCACCATATTTTCCTGATTCCCCTTCCTTTGGCTTAACCCTAGTTCCTCCCTAGCCGTAGCTGCACATTACCGATCCACCTATAGAGTAGTAGTAGTAGTAGTAGCTGGTGGTGGCGATGGTGGTGATGGTAGTGGTCGCTATCGTATAGGTGGCCGTTCGTCTCTTATCAGTGCCTAGTTTCGCAAGTCGTCGTCGTCGTTCTTGTTATCATCACCATCATCACTATTACCCTCATCATCACCACCATCGTAGTAGTTGTTGTTGCTGCTGCTGCTGCTGCTGCTGCTGCTGTTGTTGTTGTTGTTGTTGTTGTTGTTGTTGTTGTTGTTGTTGTTGTTGTTGTTGTTGTTGTTGTTGTTGTTGTTGTTGTTGTTGTTGTTGTTGTTGTTGTTGTTGTTGCTGCTGCTGTTGTCGTTGCTGCTGCTGCTGTTGCGGTCGCTCTTGTTGTTGTTGCTGTTGTTGCCGTTGCTCTTGTTGTTGTTGTTGCTGTTGCTGCTGCTAGCGTTGTCGCGCCATTGTCGTCGTCGATGCCGGCGATTTCCCCAGACAAGACGAACTCAGAGGCCAGCCTAGCGACCGGCGGCAGCAGCAGCAGCTGACTTGCCAGCCCAGCCCAGCCCGGCTAGGCCAGCCACGGTGGCGACTCCCCTTCCGGAATGTGTGTATATAAAGTGAACTGAGATAGCGTACAGGCGCCGGCGACGAGACGAGGAGATAGGGAGATACGGAGACCGACCGACCGACTGACAGACAGACAACGAGATCGCGAGAGCGCCGCACGACGTGATATCGCTTCGTTTTGCGCGCCGTGCCGCGCGGGCACGCAGGCGGGTGGGCGCTCGTGCGCCAGCGTCGCGCTTATCATCGACGAACAGCTGGTTGCCTCTTGTCGTCTGTCGCCTGCTTGCCGTCGGCCTGTGCTTTAAAGGAGGCCACACATACATACATAGATAGATAGATATATATAGGATAGAGATGATGACCAGCGGCGTCGGCGACGGCCATCTGCAGGCCAGCAGCGGCAGCAAAGGCAGGAGCAGCAGCAGAAGCAGCAGAGGTGGCGGAGACAGGCCGACAACTGCGAACAGAGGGTGGTAGGTGGTTGGGTTGGTGAACTGGTGAGCTCAAACACCGCCGCTTCTTTCTGCCAAGAAATTTCTCTGATTCCTCTGCTTTTCCTCGTTTTCTTCGCTTTCTTCAGCCTCGAAGTCTACTTCTTTTTTTTCTTTCTCTTTTCTTTTCTTCTTTCTTTCTGCTTCTTTTTGCCCTTCTGCCCTTCTCGCCCATCTCTTGCTCCTCCCGTCTTTTCATATGCTGTCTGCGCCCTTCTGGATTCCGGCCCTGCGGGCCACACAGCTGCCCAGGCCAGCTGCCGCGTTAGAGCAACGACAACGGCGATAACAACGTCGTCGTCGACGACGACGACCACTACGCAAAACGAGGATGACGAGGGATGAAGACTCGCGCGTGAAGAGAGAACTTTGTTCCTCGCTGCTGCCTTTGAGATCGTCGTCGCTTTGCCTATTCGCTCTTCGTTAAATCTCATCTTTCTGCCGCGCTTGATTCTTTCTTCGTTCGCCCCCTCTGTCGTGTTTCTCCCTCGCGTCCGCGCGCGTGCGTCTGGCCGTCGAGAGTTATAGAGGCGTCGGCGACGAAATTTTGCTGTCCTGCGGGCGACTCATTCGTATTCGTGCGTACACGCTATGAGCAAATATGTTTGCCTATTCCGGCGACAGATCTGAATCGAACTGACAAAATGGCTGATGCGCGCGATTCCAACGAATGAGATCAGTGGTCGGCAAGAGATAGATGGATAGATGGATGTCCGTTATCGATATTGCCTCGTGTGTTTCCGAGTTTACGATCCTGATCACGACGGTGCCCTGATACAATTCAGGGGAGATATATATATATATATATATATATATATATATATATATATATACATCTACATACCGGATAAGTTATATACTTGTATAGTACTAGTAGATTGGAAACATCGTGTACAGTAACTGTGGCAGCGCTAGTGTGGGGAGCTCAGTGGGGGTTGCTCCATTATAATACTCAAGTGTGTTATTTGTCATAATCCACAGTACCTACAAACGTAACCCTCCATATCATAGCAGTCGCCCTGAAGACATACGAGTTTATATTGATTATACATATATAATCATAATATATAATAATATGTATAGTAGCCATGTTGTAAAATGTGGCAGAGGGCGGGTCTATTTAGTTGCAGAATCTCTATCCACTTATCTGTCAGCCTCAAAAGTGGATCCGCCTATATTATGTTGTCACAAAGTGTGTATTTTTCTTTCTCTTTGGGTTGCGTATGAACTTATCATGGTCTCATCAAATATGTTATTTTGTATTAGTTAATATTCGATAAAAGTGTAGTTCATAATGCATCATTATCTACAGTTTTAAAAAGGCAGCTTCAACAAAAAGTAAAAAATAAAAACATTTAACTACTGCTATTTAATGCTTTTCCGCTGCTTAGCTTTCTATGGGCTTCTAGGCTAAGTTCAGCACAGATGAAATCGAGTTACGTCCACACAGCACCAGCGCTGTGATTCACCTTCTTCCCTATTCCTTCAAACGCCTTGACCAGTAAATATGAAGGCACTAGGTATGCAGACAGTCACTAAAACCATTAGTGGCTAGGCTAGACACAGTTCACTTGGTTGATTTAAGACAGACCTTAGACCGGCGGTCAAAGTTGGGATGCCGTTGTGAGTGCGTTCACATTAACAACAGGCAACATTACTAGATACAACAAATTATTACGAGTTTGAAATTGACAATATTGCAGCTATTCGAGACACAGACGGTGTGTATTGGCCTGTTGAATGTCTCTATTAGGGCGACCTCACATTGAAAGGACAGGGCAATACGTCGATCCGATGGTGCCTCAACTGAAACCTTGCTGAGTGAACTACGTTGAACTATACAAATGAATATCTGCGTTGAATACGACAAGTTCAGCAAACTTGACCAACCACAAGGCGTTGAAACTGACAACCGGAGCAAACGTTGTGGAGGCAACGTTGTCTTCGTCGAACGCTCTAAATCTGTTTCTGCGCCAGCCCGATCTCCCGACCTTCGGAACCGGTATGTATGCTTGTTCCTTGTGGCGTCCGCTGGCGTTCAGCTCTCGCTTTAACCCTGTATATAGACATAGATAGTGAATATACACCTCCCCACTCCCCCCGACAAGTATGCGTCAATGCGACAAGTATCAGACAAGAAGATTGCGTAATAGAGAGGGGAACACAGACGGTAAAACGGGGAAAGATAGACTGAGGGGGAATTGTACGGGCAGAGAACGAGGAGTTGGAGGCGCAACGCCCAAGTCGTAATAAAAATCCACCGACGCACTTCCGATGCAAGTATTGACGGCGTCCGTTTGCCCACGTTCGGGCATCATTGTCCTTTCAGGAAAGGATATGCGGCTACTGCTGCCGCCTCGACCGGTGTGGCCGACTTGCCTCGACATGTAACAGTGGCTCATGCCGCAGTCGTAAAACGAGACTGTGGCCCTTTCCGATCTTACACACACGGCTGAGTTTGCATCTCTGTTAGCAATCGCCGTGTGTGTCGCTGTCGTTCTCCTGTCCCCAACCAGTCCCCACGCACAAACGCAAGCTACAACACAGTGTTCCTATCGGCTCGCCAAGATCGTTGCGGGCAGGATCTGTCCTAGTCGGCAGGGTTTTGCTTCGGTACTATCATTCGGCCCACTACAGACAGGGTTGTTGGCGGTCGCCTGGTAGCAACCAGTATGGATGAGAGGGGGGTGGCATCGGCCCACCTTGTCCAAGCAGACGCTAAACAACTTTCACCTCGGAGAACCTCGCCTGGCCAACAACAGATCGTATCAAAGGACGACGCATTCGAAACGCTGACTAGAACAGCATATAAACGCGGATGTGAGCAGTGGTGGTGGTGGTGTGTCACAGATAGAGCAGGACCAAAAGATCAAGAGCAGCGGAGAGAATGGGAAACTTTTCAGAACCTGTCAATGTCATCATGTGAATCTGCCGCAGGATAGGGTTTGGAACACTGCCCTTCCTGGGAAATATTGTCACCTTTGTCCTCGGAAGAACCAACGGTGACTTCGAACGTAAGCCCTAACGGAACTGTACTGAGAGTAGCGACAGCAAGGGTAACTTCGCCTTTCAATTATATGAGTTTAATTAAAAAAAATTGCTTGCTGAGGGATTCGCCGTAGTTTGTAAAAAAAATACGTTTGCACAAGCAAGTAAACCAAGGCAGGTGAGGAGTATAAGCAAGACTCTTTTTTAATACGTACGCGCTACGATTCGATGCTTATCGACTGCAGGAAACGTTGAATCAGACATAGACTGGTTTGTTACTTCTCTGGCTTAAGAAAGCAAATAACTTGCCGTAATGTAGGCCGCTTAACTAGTTGTAGAACTACAACTATGATAGTGTGTATTACCTGATTATTTCCAATATTCTATCTCTTGTAGAAAAGTTGAGCAGAATAAATTTTTTTCGGGCGATCTGTCATCACTAAACTCTCTAGATTCACTAGACTCTCTTTTTACAAATGCGCATAAAAACACTGAACTTAGCGTTTAATAGTTATACGTTCAAACTGTACGAGTATGGATCGGCACGAATATATCACACGAGCAACAGCAGTGTATATATAGAAAAAAAGGCTAGAACGAATAACACGCAAACATTAACAGTGACGACGATATTAGTAACGACAGCTACAACGACAATGTGTGTGGCAAAAGCAATATCAAATGATAACGAACAGTAACACAAAATGACGTCAGCGAAAGCAAGAATACCACAACAACAACAACAACAACAGTAGTCAGGACAGCAATCATTATCGGCATCGCTAAGCGTGTTCTCAGGGCACACGCAAACACACATTCACACTCACATAGACATAGTAGATACCCGTAGATCCCGTAGACCTTGTGTTGACCTGTTGCTGCCGGACAACAGGACAAGGCCAGCAGCGTCGGTCAGCTGTGGCGGCCAAGTGTAATCATAAGGCGATTTTTCTTATTTTTGCTCTTGTCGCCTGATAAAGAGCGCGCGTTCTCCCCTTCTCTCTCTCTCTTCCCCTCCATCTTGCTCTCTCTCAGTTTCTCTCTTTCTCTGGGAGTCGGGGGTCCACAGGGCAGAAGTGAGGAAAGAAAGAAAAAAAACAAGGAAGGAAAAACGCGACGAGCTATCAGTAGACGAGCCTGCCGATGGATAGAGCCAGCTTCGTATCTGTGGTCGCTGGTCGTAGGTGGTGGCCCCCGGCGGCAAGGGCTGGTCCCCGCCTCCTCGACCCGACCTGGGGCTAAACTCGGATAGAGTATCGCTAATAGCGGAAGAAGCAGCTCGGCGGCTACTGCTGCTGTTGGACATCGATGAAGCCTGATGTGCCCGTTCGTTCGGTGTATCGCCATCATATACGCCGCCATCACCCCCCCCGCCCCCCGCCGCGCGCCCGTTCGCCCACGCTCGACGCTGGTCATCATGCTGATCTGGACGATGAAGTCGATCGCGACCGCTACCAACCGACCACGATGCTCACTAAGAACCCGTCGACCGGATGACCTTGCGACCGTCTTCACTTCGTCGCGCTCCTCGCGAAGTCAGAGATTTACTTACACAGGGCCGACAGATGCTACCGCCGGCTACATGATACTTCTTACCAATATGCGATAATATGTTATATTCTTCACATTCTTCATCATTTGCGTGCTGTGTATAAAAAAATATATATATATATATATCATGAGCGGCCGTCGAACGCCGCATATAAGTGTGGTTTATTTGTTCGTCGTTTGTGGCTTACCTACAAGCTACTCTAACTCGTCGGGGTAATTTGATCACTTACTGACGGCCCCGAGTACGGATCCGGTCGAAATGTTGAACGATTTCCATCGGCAGTGTCTTGGATCATCCGTTTGATACTGTTCACCGATCGCTATCGGTGATTACTTCAAACAAAACAATGAGAAATGTACATCTCAATAAGAGACGTTGTATCATAACACCTCGCATATGAATCATTCCGAACCCGTAATATTTCACGTTTGAATTGTCAACTTACAGCTGAGATACTTGCTTATTAATTAACACGCCGCTGCTACGTCTAGTAACTCAAACTTACTACAAAAGAGAAATTCTTGTATGGCCTTCGGTTGATGCGCAGCTACTTCGAGCGAGGTCTTTTCTGTTAGTTCGCTCCTGTTTGTCGTTAGATCCGTTCAGCGGTTGGAGTTCATTGATACGTAATGCTAGGTAAAAATGCCTTTTCACGGGATTAACTTGGTACAAGATTTTTGTACATCAATAATATATACTACTGGAAATTCCCTTGATTTGTCCGGTTCGCTTCAGTCTGACAACAAACTTGGTCGGTATTGTCGTAAGGATTCTCGGTGAACTATGTCAACCAACCGTGTCTGATTACAATATGTCGACAACAATCGGTTGAGAAGAACCAATATCTTACGTTTTAAATGCTTAGAGGACGCTATAAGATTCTATTTAATACACTCGTTACGAAATATGATATGACAAAAGCCCCAACGTTTATTAGGCACAGTATAACCACGCCAATACAAAATAGAGTCAGCAAGATGTCCGATGCCATGGACTCTCAGTCCGACTTTTATAATTCGGCCGCTTGCGGCATCTTCGGAGCGGGCCGGCACCTTTAAAAGACGTTTGATCCTGGAACTAAAAGCAAAGAAACAATTTTTCTGTTTTTATATCTGTAAACTTTGGCATTATACAATACGGATTTACTTCTATGATATGGGTGTACAATAAAAAGCGTTTATGTAATCATACAGATGCAGGTGCTACAGCGATTAGTGTTTAAAAACTATAACCTTGACATAGAATGCGACAGATTGCCTGTAAAAGGGCATGCCAATAAAACGACCCATGATGATAATAAATTAATTGCATTGTGTTTGTGTTGTGGACTTCTATATGAGGTTTAAATGTGGGAACCAGCCTAATCAATTGCTGATCTCGATAGACTCAAAGCTGCCTCCCTCAAACGCACCTGGGTATTCACAAAACAAGTGGTAACCGTCTTGTCTATCTGGCAGCTGAAACACCTCTCTTCACAGAGACGTTGCCGCGAAGCTATAATCTGCCTTGCATTGAGGCGTTTCAGCAACGCATTCACAACTGGAAGACGAAATTGGATGATATCGATCTAGCGTTCTCTATGACGGCAGCCCTCACTTCGTACACGTGACGGAAGCCTGTGAAAACTCGTCATCTTACTCTTGGATTCGCTGTGCATGGGTTTCACCGCAAAATTTGGCTACCTTGCCGCTGGTGAATCATGTACGAGTCAACGTTGCGGTCAGCAGTTTACAACATATCTGTTACTCGAATTGCGATCCGATTCCTGTAAATCGTCTAATCTAATAAAATTCAATAACTGCTGTTTGGCCAATGGAACAAACTGGAAACACTGACCGATCATACACAAAACATTTCTGTTGGTCACACCATTGAATGGTGTCGTTCGTCTCTTCACAAGGTACAAATGACAACCACAGCAGTTTGTATGGTTCAGGCTGACAGCTTTACAAGACAATGCCTTTTCGCGCGGGCCGGCGTTCTTCACGACGCACATTCGTGTACTGAGGACTTTACGCGCCTTGGCACAAGCAAAGCACTCCGTTTCCTGGCGATCAAGGTAGCTGGCATACGTTTTAAACCAATGATAATACATAATAACGCTTTTGCAATCTCCTTATCGAAGATGTATTAGGGCACCGTTCAATGATTGCACAGGTTACACACTGACCTCACCTCACCTGCATGCACACTGTGAGAAGACCTCATGGACCCCTGCGTGCAAACTGCACGACGTTCTAAGTGCATATATCCTGCTTGCCGACCCCCAAGTACGTCAGAGAATCGAGGCTCTAGCTTCGGTTTGGCGGACCCTACAATATACGTACAAACAATTATGGGATTAATCCATGACTAGTCTGTCAACGGAGATCGTTGTAAGCAGAACTAGTAGAAAGCTAGAACATCAGAAAGAAAACCTCTAACAAGGAAAATATCCAAATTCGAGTCGAAGCGATAATGTGATGCGTATTTGTTTGTAAATAAAACGTAAGAAAGAGCCAAACCCCAAAGAAATGTGCATGAGTGATTTTTAATCTATATTTATATATATATATATATATATACACAGAAAGAGAGAAGGGGGGAGAGGAAACAGGTTTTGATTGTTAAACTCTCTCGCGATTTTTCGCCGACTCAGGCTGGTGGTTTCATTTTGTGATTATGCTATTCTATTCTCGTGCACTCTGCACGTCTGCGTGTTTCTGATCGTCGGTCTGACCAGCGGCGTGTAGTGGCCGATTATAATCATCAGGCCGTCAGCTCCCGGGAGCGCCGCAGGACAAGAGCAACAGAACAAAAGAGCAGGAGATATAGAAGAGACAGCCCAAGAGATGGCGATAAATAAATAAGAGGAAAAAATTAACTTTTTTTTGCTTAATAGGGGGGTTGTATGGTAATGCACCATCTCTATTTATTGAGACATCTGTGCTCCCCGTTTTTTTTTCGATCATGGTCGATTTTTTATCCACTCCGGCTTTCACCTTGTTTAAATTGGGAACCATAAAAATCATATTTAGAAGTGGCCGGTCTGGGTCTCGAACCCAGGCCTCCCGAATGCAAGGCAAAGGCTGTTGCCACTAAGCCATCTTGCTCGGATAGAGAAGACAGAGTTAAAGAAGAGGGAAAGGTAGAGAGGCCCGCAGGGAAGAGAGACTGGCGGGGAGATTGAATACAATTCATCTGGTGGCCGATGGCTGCCGGTTGGGATCGCTTGATGACATTGCAGCCTAGCAGCAGCCTCCTTGAAGACGGGGCCAACGCCGGAGCAGGTAGAACTAGAAAGAGGGAGGCAGAGAGCGATCCGAAACGAAACGCAGACGATTCAACCAGTCCCCCGGCGACGTTGTATTTCGTTGGTATATGGGTTGGCCCGGGTCTCCACCCCAAGGTCTTCAGAGTTTCGGGCCACCTGCAGTGTGCCCTCGCCATCCTCTTGCTTTACCAACAATAACAACAGCAACAATTGCACGCGTATGTGGATACAGTATACTGTACACAGACGTACAGCATACGACGTTGCCACCCCCCTCTCTCTTTCTACCTACCTATTCCTCTCCCTGTCTCTATCTCTACCTACCGACCTACCTACCTACCTCTCCCTCTCTCAGCCTTGCGGTCGTTCTGTGAAGGCGTACGGTCGTCAAGTAGTCTACCAGGACACTTCAGTCGTCGTCGTCGTCATCGTATTTGTCATGACGTTGTTGTTGTCGTCGTAGTCGTTGTCGTCGCTATCGCTAAATTTCCGTCATCCACATTGGATACTACAACAGATGGATATCTTTGTCGTTTCGTCGACGGTCTCGCCGGTCGGTCGATCGGTCTGCTACGATGCTACCACAACCGTGCAGGTTCCATCAGCAGTCTCGTACGTACGAGCGCACATAAAGTAGGCTTTACTAAGCGCCACAGCAACATCGTTTGTTGGCTTTCCTATGGCGTATGCGCGCTTTGTATTCTTCTCCCCCTCTGTCTTCCTCTCCCCTTCTCTCTCTCCATCCCCTCTCTCCATTCTCTCTCTCTCTCTCTCGATGCTGCTGCTGCTGCGCGGCGCCGCCGTCGCCACAGCCTGCCCCCTTCAAATCCTTGCCCAGATCTTTGAACATGCTTGTCGTGCTTTTGTCTATCTATCTACCTATCTTTCCATCTATATATATATATATGCATATATATAGATATATATATATATATATATATATATATATATATATATATATATACATACATTTGCATTCTTTTTATATCTATTCATCTGGCGGAATCCATACATCTGTCGAACATCTGTTATCACAGATCGTGATCTAGTATTTGGTGTGCTGTTGCCGGTGTTGTTGTTGTCGTCGTCGTTGTTGTTGTTGTTATTGTCGTTTTTCTACCGCTTTGTGTTGTTATGTTATCGTTGTTCTCGTACGTTTTGTTGTTATTACGATTGCTGCTGTTTCTGCTGCTGTTGTTGTTGTTGATCTTACCACTGTTATTGCTGCTGTTGTTGTTAGAGGCATAACGCAACGGCTAGCGCAATTAGCGCTCACAATGCTTAGCGCGCGTTTTGCGTATGGTCAAAATTCGATTTATATATATATATATACGTATTCGTATATTTAGTGTGAACTGACATGTCCCGTCGGCAAATAGACCTTACTACGTTGTCGTTTACACTGTTCGGGTATCAGTGTATTCACGAACTCGATACCCCGGCTAAAGCCAGTTCAGAATTAGCCCCTTTCGCCAACGACCCTACAGACGTCGTTGTGTTACCGAGCTGGATTTTTCGCAAACCTGAGGCATTCTGGTTAAGCAAGTCGCCTAAGATGTTTTCTCTTCTGTAGTGTTACTTAGCTTAGTGCAGATGCGACGGGGCAATCTTTCCATCATTGGGAGTCTCCAGGCCCTAGTGTCTCAAAAGCGAATAAAGGTTGCCGTCGTCGTCGTCGTCGCTGAATTTCCGTTGTATGCATGCCCAACATTTGAGTTTTAAGAATAGCATTTCCCCTTTCTCTGCTACGCATCTCGTGTTAAATGCGCCCGGGATAAGCCCCGTGCCTCAAGCATCGCTGGCACCCCAGCGATTCAACCGAAGGGCTTTTAGTCAGTAGCCTTGCCGCACCGTAATGCATGATAATGCACCGTAATACACCGGATGCATGATAACCAATGATGTGCCATAGCGCCCACTGATCCACTTCGTGTCCGCACTGATGGATTTTTGGCAACGTGGTACGCCCTCTCTTTGAAGGCCGACACCTATGCTCACAGTAATGACGTTGAGCGTGCAATCAGGCCCCGCGCCCCTAGCTGAAACTGGTCATGTCGAGAGCACGTGTTCCCTAATGTGTAATACACCTCAAGTATATAAACGTGTATATACTATGCGTTTGTATATATCAGGTTGGACAGAAAGTAACTGATTCTGGTAGGCTACATTTTTTAACTTTAGAATGAATCATAAATAAAAATCACCGCGGACGGCAAGAAACCACTTCGTGTACCTGCTAGCGGATTGCGGGCCGGCAGTGGAAACACTCAGAGTCAGTTTAGGTCACCTAGCCTGTCCTATTACAGGACCACTTCAGCAATTTTTGTTGGAGTGGCAGGGAACGTGTAAACAAGGTACATTGTGCATGACCATTATCACTTGGTATGTTCGACATAAAGATTTCACTATCGGTGCACATGGCGATCAATGTCGCTGCCGGTTCTGCTCGCAGATATGCGCTAAATACTACGCAGCGAGCTGCCAGACGCATTGGCGGCCTTCGCATTTATTCGCAAAAACAATGGGATGAGATATTTTACGAAGTCTCTACAGTCGTTTGCAATTCTAAAAGGCGTAGCGGGCATTTTAAACACACTGAATTTCCACGTTCTGTTCAACCTTACGGTGCAAGCGGTCGACGCTTTGTGACGCCGGGATCAGATGCCGAACTAACACTGCTGGGCAGCTGAGATTAAACGGCCTTTTTCCTCCCAACCGCCCTTTCAGAAGAAGAACCTCCGGAAAACTCCGGAAAATGTCACATGCCAAACAGAAGGGTCGATACCGAGATCGAACTTACCGCCATTCATTTTTGAGCGATGTTCCTATTCCATCATTCACGCACGAATTCTTGGCAGTTCATTGTTAACACAATGCGTATTACTTAGATTAATAGATCCCGACGCGACAAGACTTATTGAAAGACATATACTATATAGTATCTCATACGTACATAAGCTAATTTAGCACTATATTTCAACTTGTTTTCGGCATTTCTTGGCTTGTTTCGTGTGTTTGCATTTGGGTCTTTTGGGCTTCCAGTTCTAAACGGCCTGTCTGACTTTAATGGTCATTGTTACATATGAGCGCTTTCATAGATAAATACTACACGTTTGATCGTAAGAAATGGCTTGTCGAATTTTCGAAGGGGAAGATGGCCCCTCTCTAATACGGTGTGGCTACTCGGATGTCTGTATCAAAGTATGTTTTCGGATATCGGACGCGGGCAAAAAAAATCGCCTAGCCTGCCCCAATCCGTCAGTGGTTACCTGTTCAGGCAGGGCTTAGAGATTGAGGCGAAAAGCTATGAAGACAACTATTAGTAAGCGTGCCGGGCTTATTTTGTCATAGTTAGCTGCAAGGTGTGTGTATGTGTTTGGCCGCTGACCTTTGACACGTGCATCTGTGTACACATACAAACACGCATATATCTATGTGCGCAAACATCGCATTTTTCTTATCAACATTCTTTGGACGATTTACACTTTGTACGTTCAAAGCTACCAGAGCGCCATCCTGCGATACGGTGCTCATAGCGGTATTTTCGTTTTTTTTTTCCGACGGAATTAGTCTTTTCTGCTCCGTATATATATATATATATATATATATGCAAATAGACAGCAACCTATGCATAAACCAATAACAGCAAGTCAAGTGGAAAAGTTCAGAGTCAGAAGAGTATAGACGTCAAAATGCGAAAACGTCACGCACACAGACGGAGGGACAGGCGCATACAGATGAGGGGAGGCAAACCTTAGAGGTTCGGACATGGCCCCTTCTTCCCTCTCAAACTGACCTGGGTGGCTCACCTACATGTCGTTGTTTTCCGGCACACACACACGACGGAAAGCGATTTCTTGATGACCCCTGCTATCACCCTCAATCAATCAATCACCTGCTATCACCGTCCTTATCTGTATCAAGTTGACTGTTATGCGCAAGATTAATGTAGCCCTGACGATGCTATCGCTGACGGCGCAAATAAAGATGGCCGAGGCCGCACTAGACGCGTACACGACAGACGCGTCGAAGTACAACCTTTGGCCGTGGCAGAAGAACCTCTACGTGGAAGTTAAAGCTCCACGTAAGACTATCCTCTGCATGTAGGAGGTAGGACTTCGCGTAGGGTTTTGCTTCCACGCAGATGTCCTACTTCCACGATATGAGATATAGAAGTCTTACTTTGATACGCGTCCGTCGCCGCTGCGGCTAGTGCCGCCGCAACCGATGGTGGAAGTAAGGCACCTCTACGGGAAAGAAGGACCTCTGCATGGAAGTAGGACCTCTGCGTGGAAGTAAGACCTCTGCATGGAATTAGTACTTTTGCATGGAATTAGTACCTTTGCATGGAATTAGTACCTTTGCATGGAATTAGTACTTTTGCATGGATCTAGTACCTTTGCATGGAATTAGTACCTTTGCATGGAAGTAGAACCTCTGCATGGTAGTAGGATCTCTGCCTGGAAGTAGAACCTCTGCATGGAAGTAGTACCTCTGCGTGGAAGTAGGACCTCTGCATGGAATTAGTACTTTTGCATGAAATTAGTACCTTTGCATGGAATTAGTACCTTTGCATGGAATTAGTACCTTTGCATGGAAGTAGAACCTCTGCATAGTAGTAGGATCTCTGCCTGGAAGTAGATCCTCTGCATGGAAGTAAGATCTCTGCATGAAAGTAGGACCACTGCATAGAAGTAGGATTTCTGTGTGGGTGTACAACCCTGCAGCGGGACGAAGGTGCAGATATATGCAGTCGTTCACTTTTGGCATTCATTTATTTTCAATCATTGGGACAATCGATGGGCTTTCCCGTCGCCACCAACATTGCCCAAAAGCAGAATCGTGGCGATCAACGACAACGCTGTCGGGTGAACGGCAGCCGGCCGTCGACTCGAGCCAGTCTGGGCGCCAAGTGATCTGTACCGGATCATCAGTGATTACCATCGGCCACTATCAGCCACGACCACCACCACCACCACCACCACGACGACCACCACCAGAACTATCACCGCTATCAAAATGATCTTAAGCTTGACACAATCGCAAAAGCGGCAGCGCCGCAGCAGAAGCTGTAGTAGGCAAGCACCAATAAAGAAGACAGATTTCTGTTGTTGATGACATGACCCGTAGTCGCACCCCCAGACGCCAGTGCTGATGCTGGTGCTGCTGCTGCTGCCGCCGTCTTTATCAGGTTCGTCGTCGTCCTCGTCGTCGTCGTAATCCCGTGTATTTACCTTTTATCTAGCTGGCAAAGAATGAACGAATCAACAACGAATAAGCACACTACCGATATCGATAGGCAGACTCAGAAGGCAAAGAAAAAAAAACAGACACGGATAACGCGAGCAGAAGCGGGAGAATACATCGCCCGCACGGTTATCGTCGTCCCGGATCGGATCAGCATTCACTGTTCACGACCTCCGTGCCTGTTCGGTGTCTATTGACCGCCATTGTTATTATTATTATTATTATTATTCATTAACAGTTGCTTCTTCAGTTCGTTGTTGTCCGTGATTGCTTCACGCGATCTTGGCGTCGAAATCGCTGCTGCTTCATGGCAGAACGGCCGCCACGCAGACACAACGGCTGATAGATAGTTAGATAGTTAGAAGGATAGATAGATAAATCGTTATATTGATAGCCCGATCGACAGATATCAATCAGGCCTCTAAATTATCAATGCGGCACTCATGATGATAATGACGACAACGGTCGTGTCCACCATCCATCGTCGGTACCGCACAAATATCTATATATATATATATGTTTTTTTTATTATCACTAAATTCTACACTGATATAGAGACACACATATATATATATATATATATATATATATATATATATATATATATATATATATATATATATATATATATATATATATATATATATATGTATATATATATGCATATGCGTCGTTTTACATGTACCGCGTACATTAGCCACACACACACACACAAAGCAAAGGGGTTCCCAGCTTCACCCTATGCTCGCGCATACGGTGTGCCAAAGATCGTAGCGCATTGTTGTCGTTATGTTGAATTGAATGTTTCTGATAGATTTCTGTGATGAAGATGGTGACCATAACGATGGTGAGACCATGACAATGCTTGCCGTGTAGTAGTAGCCTCTCGAAACCGACAAAAAGACAATGTCTGCTGTTGGTGGCGGGCCAAATGCTTTTGTTTCCTCCCCGTTGCCTTGCTGGGAAACAACGTACAAATATGCCGCAAAAGTGCCAAGCCCAAATCTGCTGTGAGGTGGTTCTTGACCTCGATGCTAAAGCTTCGCCTACTTTCGTTGTCTGTCTGTCTGTTGTTGTAGTTGTTGTTGTCCTTCTTCCTCTTCTCCTTCTTCTTTGTTTCCCTTCTTGTATGCATAATTAGCATCTTTACTCGTTAAAGTTGCTGTTGTTGTTGCTACTGCTGTTGTTTTTTTTTATTGTATCGCCGTTCATCTGCCAATTGCTGTAGCCTGTACATTGTAGCTACATAAATCGTTTTTGTAGTAAAACTACTAACGCGAATACGACGCACTACTGTTGTTACGGTTGATTTTGTCAGTATGATTTTTCTTGTACGTGTTGTCATCATTGTGTTTGCTATTTTTGCCGTTTCATGGCTCATATTACTGTCGGCAGTGTGCTCATTACTGTTGTTGTTGTCGTCGTTATTGTTGTTGTTGTTGTAGTATTGCTAACACAGTACCCTAATTGATGTTGTGTTTGATGTGCTTAGCTTATCTCTGAGTTGAGAACGAGCGTTATTGTCAATGCCGGCATGGTGGCATGAACGTCATGGCCATCGATTTTTATCAATCGATAATAATAATAATAATAATAATAATAATAATAATAACGTTAAATTATATCCGCAAAATTAGAGATTCATTTCTTTGAAGGGGTATGGCGCATTGCGTCTAGATCGGGGCCACGCTGCGTCGCCTGAGTCGTAGCCTGTCGCTCCCGGCGTGGCGATAATAAATAAAACAATCGATTCTGTAAGCGATTAGAGAGCATGAAGAAATAGCATACTAAGAATAAGAATATAAACTCAACGGCATCAACCATAACCAAAAACTCTCAATACAATAATTTGTGCTGCTTAAGTGTTGCACAGCAGCATTTGCGGGTGCGCGAAACATATATATATATATATATATATATATATATATATATATATATATATATATATGGAGAGAGAGAGAGAATGCAACAGAGAAACAAACGGATTATTATTATTATTATTATTATTATTTATTTAATTTTTCGGTATTTCCCTACAATTGTGGGACCTAAACGTGTACCCGCTGAGGCTCACCCCCACTCCTCAATCCATAGAGCCGATGAAAGCGGCGGCGTTTCCCCTACACACTGCAAGCGAGAGTTGCTGACGCTGAAACTCACCCTCGCGCTGGTCACCCGTGTTAGCACTAATTTTGATACCTAGGTCTTTGAGGAAGATACTTGTGTTTTGCTGATGGACCCATCGCTTCCATGGCGACTGGTACAAGGTGGTATCTTTTCTCCAGGTCATAGTATTGGCGTTTTTTTGCGATCTCAGCATGTTCAGCAACCTATCCTGACCGGGTAGCGCTGTGCATCAAGTATGACGGAGCCACTGTACATAATTCCGTACAGAATACCTGGCATCCCATACCACTTATTATTATTATTATTATTATTATTATTATTACAGATATGACGTATGAACTTTTAAATTTCTTAACTTTTAACTTGCTAAATTCATTCTGTTCTGGTCGCTTTCTGTCAATTCATGGCGCCTATGATGGAAGCCACGTTCCCTCCACAAACGGCCAAAGACATTCTATCTCAAAAACATGGCCTCGCGTCGATCGCCCGTAACTTCCATTCGTTTTCCGATAGCCTTCAGGATTTTCACTGTACCTGAGCTGATGGGGCCAAGCGTCTCTATTGAAATGGGTACAAAATGGTAGCTTCTAGATAGCTGGACATACTTCTTTCGTTTTTCAGAATCCGCGCGCTCTGCTACTCATCCCGATCCAACTGCGCTGCGGCGTAAGTACGATAAGGCCGCCTTGCATGAAGCCGTTACATCTCATACAAGGCTTTTTCCGTCTGCGCGGATGGTGACCCCGTCAGGTCGCAGCTCACTGCTGCCATTAAAACCATTCGGCTCGGGTGTAGATGCTATCCCTGCTCTTCTAAGGGCTCTTCTTCGTATGGCGTTAACTTCAGCGTGTCTTGTAATTCTGCCTGGAATTTTCAGACAGCTTAACGGGTGTAGACCGTCAGAGTCAACAGGTTGGCCGCATGGAAGACACGAGAAGGGCTGGCAAACTGGCGCGTCTGTTCTAAGGGCTGACACTATGCGGAAGGAGTTTGGCTCCAGCATGGTGCCAAGCTGACGGGAGGGTAGCGCTTATTATTATTATTATTATTATTCGAGATATAGGCTCGATTAGTTAGTGCTGTTAGGTGACATTGCTTCTGGTGCGAAGTACAGGGGCAGTCGTCACCGGTAAAGAGGTCATACAAGCACCTCATCGAGTCGCCAGATTCAATTATCTCGGTAAACAGGAGGCCGTCTGGAGACAAAGAGTGAACGTTACACACCAACGGCACGGGCAGAGCCGTTTGAGTTTCATTAGGCTTGGAATTTCTTGGAAGGTCTTCTGGAATGAGTGGGCACCAGCGCTCACCTATGCAAATGCAGTCGCCGTGAAGCCGGGGGCTTCGAAAATCAAGGTAATAAGCCAGCTAAAAATGCGGCCGTTAGATGGGCTTTAGGCATACCCGGTAATGTTGCTGCCTGCAAGTTAACTGAAGGCCAGATACGCTGCTCTAGCTGTAGGGCTCGGTAGGCCCTTAAAGTAAGATATGTTACTTCTACTACAGTCAGGTGCATAGACGAGTGTTGATGGCCGAAGCCCATGTTATGTACAAAAGAAGGAGTTGGACGGACAATATGGTTGCCAAAAGACATCTCACCGTGGGGGCTAGCCGGAAAACGTTTGCTCAACGCCACGTTCGTGAAACGAGTATGCGAGATGTTTCGAAAACGTAACTCGTGGTCTACGATGGAGGCGAAGCCTAGCCTCACCCGATGCCGAAACCTCAAGAGGGAGCGTGGGGTATAGGAGTATCTATACGGCATCACCCGAGGCTCGGCTGGCTCTGTGCCGAGCAGGTATGGAATGTGCAAGAAGCCACAAGCTACGATCTGAGCCGGAAATAGACCCGACATGCACAAGGCGAGGCGCTTATCCGCAACAAGCGCAAGGCAATGGCACATGTTACCAATGAAGAATGCAACGACGGTAACTTCACAGAAGGCTAGCTGGTGGCAGGGTGTCTAGGTTTGGCAAAAAGAAAACAAGCGGGCACATTTCAACCGGACCAAGAGAGACTCTTGGAACACTGGGAGAACAGAACCGGATTTCTTCGCTGAGCCGTACTCGTCTGCTCTGAAGTGAGAAAGTAACTATCGTAGTGTATCATCAGTATAATTAACCGTTGCCATATATTAGATGAAACGTTTGTAAGATACGCAGTACTGACGTTTCTGGTTGCATATATGTATATAAATATCTATATATTATATATATATATATATATATATATATATATATATATATATATATTATATATATATATATATATATATATATATATATATATATATATATATATATATATATATATATATATATTTATATATATATATATATTTATATATAAATAGATATATATTTTTTTTTTGAGAGAGAGAGCAAAGGGTAGATAAATAGACTGATAGATTCATGTACCCAATCGTTCCAGAGAAGCTCTTCCAAATCAGATAGGCGCCCCACTCTTACGGGCGGCCAGCGCAAAAGTGATGTCTGCTGTCGCACACACAGCACGCGCGCCCACACTCACTTCGTAAACTTCACTACTTCTACTACTACTACTACTACTAACGCTGAAGAAACAACGGTACATAAACAAGCAGATCAGGTCATGATCTAAGATAATGATGATGATGGCGATGGTGATGATGAAGCTAGCCAGATCTGAGATCGGATGGGAACGCGCAGCGGCAGCAGCCATCACCCGCAACGTCCGTTGTGCGTCGGCGTCTAGTTGCGTGCGTTTGGCGCACGACAGAACACGACAGAAGACGACAAGATTGGCAAGATCAGTGGCTGATGGCATGGCCCGACGACATGTAGGTAGACCTTCGGACGAGATCGATCGATCGAAGAGCTGATAGAGGTAAAAGTAGTAGCATTAGTTGTAGTAGTAGTAGTAGTAGTAATATTGTCGAGCCCGGTGGCGTAATGGATTAAGTCTCCGCCTCGCGACCGGAGGAGACACATAGGTGCGCGGGTTCGAACCCCACCGCTGCACATTTGTATTTATGGGGTCCGTCTATGAAGCAATGTGAAAAACAGTTCCGTGGACGTTAAATCTTGGCTGAGGGTCAGCCCGAAAACTTTACTAGTACTAGTAGTACTAATATTAGTTGTAGTAGTAGTAGTAGCAACAGTTGAAGTAGTATTAAAAAATGGTTCCAGCTCCTCGCGTCTTCCTGAGGCCATTTAGGTAAGAGGTGGGTTTTAGTGGGTATTATGCCAACAACATCGGCATCGAGTCCCACACTACCCACTTTGGGTGTGCGTAAAAGCATTTTTCCCTGTCACCAAAAAAAACGTAGTAGTAGTAGTAGTAGTAGGAACAGGAACAGACCAACATACACCTGACCTGTGTGCGTGCGTGGTGTTTGAGTGAGAGCGAGAGAGAGCGACTTCCACTGACTACGATGGTCGGTCGACGTTTTTCGTCTAATAGCAAGAATCCGAATCATATGTTCATCACGGGGCCACGGCGACGTTGTCGTCGTTGTCGTCGCGTCGCCGAAGTCAACTGGTGAAGTGGTGAAGCTGGCAATGCCGGCGATACCAGCAGCAGCAGCAGCAGCAGCTGCAGTCGCGTCCGCCACCGCCGCACTAACAGCAAACTAAATTAAATCCTTTCGGCCTTGAAACGGAAGAAATGTTCATTTTACATTCGTTTATCGATAATTTCTCCATCACCCTGAAGTAAAACGAATGATGATAATGCGACGACGATGACGACGACGATGAAGACGGCGACAATGATGATGACGATGACGGCGACGATAATGATGATGACGACGTCATAATAAAAAAATAATCGTAAGAAAAGTAATACAAAAATGCATGATATGATGCATCCTGACTAGTATTCCTTACAAACTATAACGACACACTATTGTTCACACGTGTGAGCCCCCTTTTATAGAAAAGATGTAGAACTGCTCCAGCGAGTGCAGGATAAATTTGTCAAACAAGTTAGTTGCATGGCGCTGCAATGTAAGACGCGAGAGTCTCGTACTGCCAACAGTGAGCGAGTACCAAATGCAAGTTGTCGTGAGACTTTTTAAACAACTAATCCGGAGTAATACATTTAGTACTTTTTTTCACATTACGTCAAAATAATCTACGTAGTGGTGTGTCAGTTACTCCACCGGAAGTTGCTAATGTCGAAGTTGTAAATAACGCGTTTGCATGGAGAGTTTCGCGACGTGCCCATCAGTGTAAAGAGTACTATGTGATTTTAACACCCCTCTTTCAATAAAGGAGACTTTGTATTGTATTGTATCGTAAACTATTACTAATAACATTAGTAGTCATTATTGTTCTTATTCGCCGCATTGTTGTTGTTGTTGTCGTCGTTGCCGGCGACTTGTTACCGCACAAGGCAGACACAGAACGTTAAGCGGCCATTCTTCTTCTGCTGCTGTTTCTGCTGTTGCTGCTATTGCTGCCGCTGCTCATCGTTGACGCCGTCGATGTCGTTGTCGGTGCTGATCTCAGTTGCAGCGCGCTGCGGCTGCAAATCGCCAGCGGATGCAGCCGGAGGTGGTGGATCTGCTGGTGGATTAAACCCGATCAGATCAGACCAGAACAGATCGGAACGGACAAGATCAGACCAGACCAGACCAGACCAGACAACAGACAACAGACAAGAACATACCAGCAGACACTAGAGCAGACCAGATTGGACTGAGCGGGCGGCCACGAATCCGAGACGGACAGACGACACAAAAACACACTGAAGAATACTCTGCCAAATCGTGAGTCGTCGTCATCTGAAGGCCTATTGCTAAGCTGTTGTTATCAAATCTATCTGATAACATCTACTTCTTCTGCTGTTGTTGTTGCTGCTGCTGCTGCTGTTGCTACCATTACTGCAACTGCTATTACCACCAGTACATAACTACTTCTACTACTACTAAGTAAAGTTTTCGGGCTGACCCTCAGCCAAGATTTAACGTCCACGGAACTGTTTTTCACATTGCTTCATAGACGGACCCCCATAAATACAAATGTGCAACGGTGGGGCTCGAACCCGCGCATCTATGTGTCTCCTCCGGTTGCGAGGCGCAGACGACAACGACGTCTCCTATCACGACCGACTCCTTTGTGCTGGCGGCTTCGTTCGTCTCCCCTCCGTTTCTCCGCCTCATGAGAGAGATGATATCATCATGCGAAGAGCGCCAGCCGAGATAGATTGACGTTGATCTACGTCATCATAGTTGTCGTCGGTGTCGTTGTCGTAGTCGTTGTTGTTGTTGTTGTTGTTTTTGTTGTTGTTGTTTTTGTTGTTGTTGTTGTTGTTGTTGTTGCTGTTATTGTTACTGTTGTTGTTGTCGTCGTTGTTGTTGTTGTTGTCGTCGTCGTCGTCGTCCTGTTGACGACAACAACAACAACAACCGCGGAGGCAGCAACAACAACAACGCCGCCAGTACTCACGCATTGCCCATCGCCTAGATCTGGCAAACTATCATCTAACTCGCTCACACGCGCCTATACGATAAAGTCCCACACGTCATCATATGTTTTGATCTTCAGCCCCACAATTCTCCGCCGCCGCCGCGCCGCCTCCCCTCTCGGTGTCGCCGCTTCAGCCAGCACCGATGGGGGGGGGGGGGGGGGCGCCCTCATTCAGTCTCAGCCTGCTCAACCCACTCGTACAGCTCAAATGTTCGACAATCACGCACACCGATGTCGATAAACGTTTGCCACTGGCATGATTTTCCGCTCCGTATTGTTTCACCTTCTCTCGTTTGCTGCCCCCATCCCTCTCCCCCTCTCTCTCTCTCTCTGTGTCTCTCTTGTAATCTTCAATCTATCTCATTTGTTCACTTATCTCCCTGTATGGAATGGTTAAGTAGGTCTATGTATGTAAATGTTCAGTACATACATGTAGATATATGTATACATTATATGCGCTCTCCGTAGCCATGTATATATATATATATATTCATGGCGCTCATAGTAAACGCGTGTACACGTGCCTGTCTATCAATATATATATATATATATATATATATATATATATATACATATATATATATATATATACATATATATATATATATATACATATATATATATATATATATATATATTCCACGCGCTTATGGTAAATATACATTGTATATACAAACGTATGCAAGCACGCCTCGCAAGCGCAATCGGAGTCGAAGACGCAGTATTAGGGTGTGTTGGTATTACAAGAGTTAACAAGTTTCACGCGCAAGTCGTCTGTCTCTAAGCACCATAGCTGTCTACTAGTTCCGCCTTGTTCGAGTACTTCGTACTCGGGCGTCAAGACGGCGCACTGGATCACTGGATCGTTATCATCCGTATGTTTCTGATTATCGCCTCTCATCAAGACACAAGAAGATTCTACTACCTAAAACTGAACGAGCCGATTCTAAGCCGTAACTGCCGCTGTTATCGGAAATTGCAGTCTAGTGGCTTGAGCACCCTCATAAGATGCACCCAGAAGCGTGGAATGGCCTTCTGGAAAACGTGCATTCGCCCCCAGCCCAACTTCAACAGTTGCCCCGGGATAATCCGGCCAGACAGCATTGTTTATACGGGCATAATCTCTCGAGACACCTACTTCTAGTTGTCGATCGGCAGTCACGAACCGCAAGTTGCGATAGCAATTTGTTTTCTCTGCTGGCAACAACGTTTTTTCTTAGTTTTTCCGTAAGGCTAATGTCAGTGTACGATTTTTTTCATGTCATATCTTATTTTACCTTGTCTAAATTGGAAATCATGCAAACCAATTTAAAAGTGACCGGGGAGGGAGAGAGAGAGTGTTACTTTTTGAACTTTAGTTCATAAAAATAGTGTTCAGCTAGAAATGTGTGTATTAAATGTTATAATATTTCTGCTCTCTCTGACATGAAAGGGGTCTGCATCTCATGTAAAATTCCAGCATATGCTAAACATGCCGAAGTGCGCGTAGACACCTGGTAAAATGTTTGAAATTTATGTGAAAAATACAGATATAGACGGTTGACGAACGCACTTAACTCGCGTTTTTGAATCTTTATAGCATAAACTCGATCGTTTCAAGCACCGATTTGCGTTCATTGGTAGAGGAACCGTCGTCTAGGAGACTCTTTAGAGTTTATCTCTGGCGAGTGAGTGGGAAATGTTGGTAGGCATTCCCCCGTATAGCAATTGCTCGTCATCTTTATGGATGTTTAGGTGCTAATTCGAGTCGATTCTTCGACATACAACGGTATAAGAAGATGACGACCACAAGCATGTCGGTGCCGCAACAGCTGTATTATTAAATATCGGGCTGCAAACTATTATTTTGTATAACTTTCAGCGAGATTAATTGCACAAGGGCATTTCGAGAAGCTTCGATTTACCAGTGAGAATAAAGCCCCGTCTATAGGGAGTGTGCAAATATAACACAGTAAATATCAAACTGTACATTTCAATCTGTATAACAAACCCCTGTGAAGGACGAACCAAAAAAGCAATGGGCAACGAAGATGTGGCTTGTGTGAAGGCTGCGGTTGACAATTACTTGAACATAACATACATCTCGCTAGAGGAAACTTTGGCTTGTATGCCAAGAACTTTTCGTGAGCTTCTGCTGGACCACCTCAAATTCACCAAAAAAAATCTGCTTGATGGATACCTTGTGATTTGTCATAGGCCAAAAATAGGATACGGGTTGCTCTGACTAAAATTCAAAGAACCCTGATTTTCTTCGTTCCCGAGACTCGTAGTAGGTGATGAGATTACTCAAGTCCCAAAGCTCGCAGTGGTCAGACATTGGAGCGCCTCCATCCAAGACGGTTAAGCGTCAATGGTCGGCTGGCAAGATAATGGACGCCATTCTTCGTCTCCAGGAATGAAATTATGGCAATGGTCAAAATGGTTGCAAGTAGTACAGGGACGAGCCCTTGGAATACTGCCAAATACCTAAACGTTCGTACAGCTCTCACCAAGAAGAGCTCCAACATAGTGTTTCTTAGGAGACGATTGCTCCACCACGACAACGAGCCAGCCCACCGGACTGAAAACACTGAGGCCTCTCTCGCCGCATCTGGAGTCACGCCGGTAAAACACCTTATTCACTTTGCTTAGCATGCTTGGTGCGTTTTCTTCTTTTCCACTTCCGGCATAGCCCGCTTTTTGCGTAGCGAAGTGTTTCCACCAAGCGATAATCATTACCGCATAGAAGTAAATCACCAACAGGATAACAGACAACAATGTCACTGTTTGACTGACAAGAATCAATTACTAGACACTTTATCATGAGACACCTTCGAAACGAACCGAGGGAGAGTCTAAATCGAGACCCTATATCCGAGCGTTCTTCCAGTTTGCTTTTTATAGGGTGAATGGCAAGAATCGCTTCAATATTCTACTTGTATTTTAGAGTTAACTCCATTGCGGTGTATTCGGATAGTGTAATGATTCAATTTAATATGACGTTACTGAATACAAAATATGCCTTAAGTCAGATGTGATGGGTGATTCAATCTCTCTCTCTATATATATATATATATATATATATATATATATATATATATATTATATATATATATATATATAGCAATTTAGCTCAAAATAGAGGTTAATAAAAAGTGGAAAGAACGTTTTAGAAACAAGCGATCAGTCACTACTGCGGCGCAACAGCGTCTTTAGTTAGTTCATAAATTCTGCCATAGTGTCTACTTATAACACTTGCTCAGCCTACGCTGTTATTAACGGTCATACATGAACAATATATAGTAAAAACAATAATCGCCATTAGGTACGTAGAACTGACTGACACACTTTCTTTCTAGGAACAGCATTCAGTTTAAAGGCCAGGATACCGAGTAAGCCGCAAAGAAATGTTCGGCGACGTTGACCCGTTGGAAGCGTCAAGCTGATTAACCTGTCGCACCTCAGGTGGCTTTACGCACCTTCTCCAGCGGACGACGATATCCTCCGAAGATGAAAAGCTCCCGACATCATCTGAGACCTGACACCAACTACAGAGGAGCGCTACAATTGCAGCGTGCAGAAGCATTCGTTCGTGCTCTGAACAGGCTAGCCGCAGGGCATACGCCAGGATTCTTCCAGTTGACAATGCGTCTGCACTGCATTGAACACAATGTCACAAATTGAGAGAGCTTTCATTCAGTAAAGTCATCTCTCTCTTTCGCTCTCTCTCTTCTCTATCTCTCTCTCTCTCTCTCGCTCGCTCCTAAAACAAGGGAACAGCTCTGAGCTCAGGTAATATTTATCCACTTGCGGTTGATTCGTCCCCGACTTAGTTTGATTGATTTGCTCGATACTCGCTGTTTAGCTCGAAGGGTGGCCGCTGTCACACTATCATTAGGCTCTGGTACGTGTCGGTGTTTGAAGCGATATTGATTGTAGCACTCCCGTTTACACCTGGTTAGCTGTGCTAGTTCTAACTAAGAGATGTTGCACCCTTTGCACAAACGACCGAATCCCCGAGTTAACTTACTGTCTATCAGTAAAAAAAACAGCGCTAAAACCTACACTTCTCAGCTACACACACACTAACTGAACCGCAGACTCAAGCCCACACGTTTGTTCATTTTTGCAGCATTAGCACAAGCAGCAGAAGATAAAGATTAAGACGATGAAGACGACAACCTCAAAGGCGACACGTTAACTCTGTGACTTCGAAGTTCGCATGTCATGAGCACCACAATAAGCGAAATGGGCACAAAATCCACGTTTCCACGTTGACGATTGCTTGTCCCGCCGTCTCACCGCAGCAGAAGCAGCAGATGCTTATCATAGCCACATCGCTGCTACAACTGCTGTGTGCATACTGCTTCGACGTTTACAGTTCCTAGTTCAGCGGGAGGTTAATTTGACTGGTTCATTCCGCTGCGGCGGCGGCTGCTGTCGTAGTTGTCGTTGCGACATCACCGAGAATAGAAAATGCCTGTTCGTTCCACAGGCCTCATCCCACCCTTTAGTTGGCGAGTATAGGGTGGAAGGAGGCTGAACTGCAGGGAAGTCTGCGAAGTCGCCGTGTTGTGCGACCCCTACAGTAACTTGCACTCCTATGCTGCTACGATTTTTAGTACTATTGCTCTAGTGATTACTGGTGTTAGCGCTGTCACGCTAGTGAGTGCCGCCAGTGGTGTTCATTACGCTTCAGTGTTCCCGACGCATAATGAGGGGAGGAAGGATCGATTCATCGGCATCTCTCTCTTCCCTCTTATCTCTCTATTAAACGACGCGAACCTATTGTCAACGCGACTTCATGACTTCGTGACTTCGGTGACGTCACGGGACGCCATGCATTAATATTACCATCATCATCATCACCATAAGTCACTATCACTACCAACATTGTCATCGTTGTCATCCTCATTATCGTGAGCATCGGTTTTGTCGTTGGTATCGTTGGTATCACGGTAGGCGTTGCTCTATAGGCGGTGCATTTATCCACTAGCCAGCCCGACCACCCGCCCAGCGGCCCAGGCGCCCATTAGCTAAGCGTGGCACACGTAGGATCGCTGCATCGGATACAATGCACAGATCCGTGCACGAACCCTGAAGAGGCGGCTGCTGAACAGGTAGACAGGCAGGCGGCAAGCGATAAATGCTCGTAACAGCCCGACGCGATGATACATGCCGGCGCGATGCCGTCGAAGCTAGCTTAGCTCAAAGCCACGTGCCGACGACTAAAGTCAAACAATCGCCTTGCTGATGTCCTAAACGCCTGCCCGTCTGGTTGGTTCTGCTGCCTTGTTGAGCATGAGCACGAGGTGAAGACAAAACCTCCTTTCAAAAATACTTTAAAAAATACCTTTCGTGTTCGATTGGGGCGTGTTAATGTACCAATAGTCTAGTGCGCTAGTCATAATGGTCCTCATCTAACGGGTTGTCGCAGATTAGATTCTTCTTGTTGATGATCTAATTATCTTCGAGCGATGAGCACACTGAGAATAAATGATGAACCATACCGCTAGGAGTTGACGACCGGGCTGCTTCCACAGGGACCCCTGGGGAACTCTAGACATACCAACGACATACCAACGATCTACGACCCGCAGTGCATTGAAGATATCCCTCACCAGGTGAGAGATATCTTCAATGCACTGCGTCACTCCAAGCCCGTCGAAGATGGGCGATGGTCAAAAATTAAAAACAGCCTCCTTAAATAGTTTTTAATACTAGACCTTTGATATCTTCATGCAGTGTGGTGGCTGAGGTCAGTCTTCGCCGTCATATAGTCATTCCACCGTTAGCTATATAAGTCCGTAGCGACCGTGCTGTTCATGAGTCGATCAGTCCATCACAGACCCTACGATAGAGGCATCTGGGTAGAGCGTAGATACACGGGCAACGAGGACAGCTACCGGAAGAACAACTGTGTTGAAAACAGCGTGCAAACATTAGTAGATTCAACCGGTAGAACATTTGGTTTTCACAACAGCATAACCAGCACCAGCAAAAGCAGCCATATCAACTGTAAGGACAATACCGGACACCAATCATGATCACCGCTACCAATAGCGACTGACTATAGCAACGCAGCAATACTAATAACAATTGCTTTTGAGTTTGCTTTTTCACTAGTTTATGGGGGGAAGGGGGCATCACCTCCTGGAGAATGACCAAGAACCTTAAGAGAGCACTCACCCTCGCCACAGGGGACAAGATGTCTAAGGGGTCTCTACGAACTTGGTTCTTCCTCAGAACGCTCAACGGGGCAACGCCGCGGTAATTTTTGCACCCCATTGAGATAGACTGAAAGTTGGGTTAAAGGGCTAACGTGAGGGAAGTGTACGCCTTCACAGCGGGAAGCCGCAGCCCACCTAGTCATTAACGAACAAACATATTCACAACCCAATAACAAAGCAATAGTATTACTAGAAGTGATAGTCGTAGACAACCAAAACACGGATCCTAAATAGTTTTAAATATATACAAACAAGATATAAAATAATACGCAGGGAAAGAGAAAGAAATTAACTGTGGCTAAGTTGTGGGTGATATATCAGCTCCTAGCAGTCATACGCGACTGGTGTTGCACAGAGGGCGCGAGGGTGGTGCTTTAGAAATCAAAAGACATAGAAATATGTGATACCATCTGGCAGAACCTCTGCGTGATTATCTGTGCATGATCGGGCTGAAAACTCTGGCAAAGGCCTCCTTACTTCTTGCCGAAGTGGACACGACGCAAAGCAGAGGAAACATGAAGAAAGCACGAATAAGGTTATTACGATTAATTGAATTACTATGATAGGTTAGCTGATGTATGGGTCGCACAGGGCTACTAAGTTTAACTCAACTTCAATTAATGTCAGTATCATTTGTTTACCGCTATTTTCTTGCACCTCATATGGCGTCCTGCTTATAGCACGATAACTTACGGCACCACCCGCCAATCTACTGCGACAGCACTAGAAACAGTGGCGACAACAACAACAATAGCAGCAGCGATAACAACAACAACAATAGCAGCAGCGATAGCAACAACAAGAACAACAACAACAACAATAGCAACAGCAGCAAGAACAACAACAACGTCTGACGTTGGCACGCGGCAGTAGCATCAGTGACAACCGTCACGAGCACACCGATAGTGACAACAACAATACTAACAATGGCGGCACAAGATACAATAGTAACACTGCCCGATAACAGCTTGTAATGGCTGTTATTGTTCTTACGCCGCATCATCGGCCACACAGACACACAGATACATAAACACATCCATGCATACATACCCAAACATCCATCCATCAGCCAACACGCGGCCAAACAAAAACGCATCATCGGGCTCCATTAGTTCATCATCATCATCACCATCGCTATGAAGATATCAACGATGTCGACGGCCTCGGACACGATCGGGCGGTAGCCGTGAGTGTCGCGAGGTGATAATCAGACGCTACCATTGCCAATCATGGTCGTCGGCATAATTAGGCCTAGCTACCACGCGCACCCCGCATACAAGAGCTAACCACAAGCTAGCTTCTACTGGCGTGTATCACATAACTATCCATTCAATTCGGTTTGTTGCATTCAAAGTGAGTATAGTAGTAGTGAGTTCACTCAATTTGCAAGGCTGTTTTTATAATCCGTTATGTTCCATTCACAACTAGTGCAACTGGCCGGCCATTGATGCTCCAGTGGTGCGCATTCTATACATTGCACACACCCCATAGCGTCACGCAGAGCCGGCTGGTGCACAACTCGTACTCCTCATGAATAGGGCAACGTTTGAACGTGTACCAAGTCGTGGCAGTCATGCTATGTACTATGTACCTGATGTAAAAGTGGCAACTGTCCTGTGCAGGCAGGACCGGACCAAACGTGCTAAGAATTGAATACGCTTAAACCTCGATTTCCCATTTGGCCGCTGTTCGACGTTAGCTTGGCACTTCTAAGTAAAACATTCATACGCTACTGTAGGCAGCATCTTCAGCCTTAGTTGGATTGTTTGTTAGCTGGTGGCCAGCCTGACATGTGATACACAAAGCGGCTCCTTACACACACCGGCGAACAAAGCACATGCGTGGTTTATAATTAAAAAAAGAAAACACTCCTCAAGTTAAAATTCACCAGCGTGAGGTCGTGAGGACGAGAACCCCGGAAAAACCTTAAGCATGAACAGTCTCGCTGCTGTGAACGTCGTATTCGTGTACTAAACCCAAAAGCCATGATACGGAAAAAGGTTAACAAACTACAAAGATTGGCTGCAGCAACGTATAACGTCTCTGGCAGCCAGCTAATCGACCTCCACGCCTGAATTTAATGGCTTTGGTCCTCCCGGTGTTTACCACAAGTCCCTTCGAGACAAGGAACGCCCCTACCGTAGAGGTCATGCGCTTGATGGCACGCGCTAGGTCGCGACGTGCGGCCACAATATCATCTGCATACGTCACCACCATGGCTTTTTTGTGCTTCTGTCGGACAGTATCTCACCATATACATTCATTATTCTCACCCTAGGCGCCATCACCATTATTCTGATCATCTGTACAAGCTTGCGTTCGTTTGACCTGCACCTGTCCTAGCAATAAATTACCGAACCTTGCTAAGATGATTGGCTCAAACCTAAAATATATCTACATATAACTCAGGGCATTAGAGCCGAATGAGCTCTTTCCTGCAAACTGTTAACGTAAAGTGAGTGTTCTTCTCTGCTGATGTTGTTGCGGGTGTGGGTATTGCAGTATAATCAATCATGATCATATACGGATGATACACCATCATGATTAGTGTAGTATTTATTAATATTATTATTATTACTATTTTCATTATTATTACTAATAGTGCCTAGGCGCAAGGGACGCTCTTAATCGTTTGATGTTGATGGTGCCTGTGGCAAACGTTTGTTACGGCGTCGCCAATGCTGCCACTTCTGTATCGTATGTCTCGTCGATAACGACCGAGGCTCAGATGCTTATAATGGAAGCCACTTTGCGATTTCACAGTAGTGATTCGTGCTCACTTCATAAAATTATGCACACACATATATATATATATATATATATATATATATATATATATATGAAAAAGAAAATCGCGTTTGCTTGTGTATAGCTGATAATGCCACCACGAATAGCATCATGTAGGGTATTGACATATATTTATATATATATATGCATGATGCATATATATAAATCAAGACCCGAAACAGCTTATAAGTCTAGGTACACACGTTTAATTGCTGATGTGGACAGACATGCTATGCCATGGCCAACTCCACGCTCCTCCCCTGGAGTGCGATTGTTTTGGCGATTTTTTACAGAATAACGGCATCATATTGCCTTCTATAGCTGTATGTTTCTAATGTATACACAATTGTCTCTTTTTATATATATATATATATATATATATATATATATACCCTTACATAGGTATACACAATGTTTTTGTTATATATATTTATATATATATATATATATATATATATATATTTATATATACCCTAGGTAAGTACACCATGTTGTGCAGTACACGTGCGGCCATCCGAAGTCGACTCTACCGTAGCGGCACGCTCATCATCAATATAGAAGCGCTGCCAGTAAATACTATAACTGCAACTAGTTCTCGAGATTAATGAGTACCAGCAGAAAGATGAGTATTCGTCGGGTGCTTTTCGTAAGACTATAGGTCCGTACAGCGGAAGAACGTATCTTCTGTTATCTGTCCGTCTGCAGATTCGATTCTCTGGATTTGCTTATAAGCAAATACATGAGAAGCACAACGAAGAGAAAACAGGGGGCAACTGCCACTTACGTAATTAAACTTGCAGTTGCAAGTGGTTCGTCTAATGTAAAGCCAGTCTAGACAAGTGAAAAATCCAACAAGTAAAGCAATGACACTAACAAATGCCTCCTCCAGTCGTGCGGAGCTTAATAGGTGACACATAAATGCACGTTCTCGCGCGACATGTTTTGTATGCTTGTATCTTTTTTTACATACATATTGTTTATTTCGCAATAACTTTGCATTTCAAAATGGGTTATCATTACAATACAGTCGTCATTATATACAATTTGAACACTTCAGCGACCGTCGCACCGGGCGAAAAAGTGCGAAGAGCGTCGATGCGCCTGGCAGCTCGCTGCGTGTGGATTTAGCGCATATCTGCGAGCAGAACCGGCAACGATATTGATCGCCAACTTGGTGAAATAATTGAGGCGAACATACTACGTGATGATAGCCATGCACAATGTACCTTGTGTACACGTGCCGGCTAGTGCATGCCATTCCTTCCCAAAGCTTCCTGGCGAGGTACACATCTAACTGCGCTACCTCAGCCGAGACCTTTCCCTGCCACTCTAACAAAAAGTGCTGGAGTGGTTCTGTAATAGGTGACTTGCCTGACTAAGATAGTTTCCACTGCCGATCTGCAACCCGCAAGCAGGTACACAAAGCGGTTCCTTGCCGTCCGCAAGCAAAGAACGTGCTTCATATATATTGTGAAGCACCTTTCTAGCTGCGCAAAATTTGCCGCTGAAAGAGGGCCTCCAATCCTGCCAAGGCTGTGGCTCAATATGGGCACAATCATAAGCTCAAAAAGACGCACTGCGGCACTCAGAGACAGTCGCTGAAGGTCTCTTATCTCTGTGTGAATAGAGGCAATAGCCGCCCGACGTCTGTCACCGATGTGCTAGGTAAGCGTCGCTCCTGTATAGTGTAGCCTTAGACCCCAATACGGAAAGGAGTTGGCCACAACAGTGTATTACGTCTGCTGCAGCCAATCGACCCTCACGGCGAAACTAAATGGCCCTTACGATAAAGATAACGTCGCCGACAATTCGACGAATGGCACCGCGTCGCGGTGGGCCACTACTATGTCATCCGCATACATAACGACAACGGCGTTTCTAAACTCCTTCCGCACATGGCGGGCTAGGTCTGCGATGAGCAAATAGAAGGCCAGGCAACTAAGAGGGTCCCCTTGAGAAGTGTATCTTTTTTATAAGGAACAAAAACTTCGCTGAAGCGAGTTAGGTAGAACAACACTAATGAACGACACATATATCGCTATTATATGAAGGTAGTTTGCTATATATAGCCACTACCTGTAGTAACTGATTATAATTATATTATGTACTTGTGTGCAGTACGACGTAATGATTGAACTGTTATGATATTTTAATTAGTGAATACATATATATAGGCGTTTATTTCCTCAGCCCACAATCTTAGATAATATTATTACTCATACGAGAGCACTCACATGATAAAACCATTTTAACAGTGAAAGAGAAAGAGAGTGTAGAAGTAGTGATAGTTTCTAATCGAACTAAATCGGTTAGAAATCGCTGCAGAACCACGCAGGGATCGTTCGAGACACGAAAGAAAACTTTTTAAAATAAGTGACCCGCTTCTGCGGACCGTATCTCATCGAACTTCTCGGCTCACCATGAACTTCACCTGCAAAACATGCGGCTGCAAATATGTTGTATACATAAATAAATAAGCAATAGCATTGTAATGCTCACCGTGAATCTTCTCGCTATGAGCACACCGTTAGCCAAATAATCGTTGTCAGACTAGGCGAGATCACTAGAGAAATTAGCCCTCTCGCTAGCGAGAGTCTCAAAGAAAGTATATATATATATATATATATATATAGGTCGACCAAGCCTACAGATCCAGATCGGAGTCTCATTTGATAATAGAACGATTTTTTCATGCAGCGCCGTGCAGCAGGGCGACCCCCTTGGTTCGCCGTTGTTCTGCTTAACTATTAAGGGACTGGTCAATTCTATCCAGTCTCCCTTGAATCTCTGGTATCTAGATGAAACTACCATCGTGGAAGAAGCATCTGTAGAACAGGCAGACATCAAAATACCTATTAAAATAATCTGTAAACAAAGACCTGCAGGGGCCCTACGACGACCTCATCGTCTCCATGAAGTACCAGCGCTTACTCTCTGACGTACTAAGTACGGCAGACAAAGCCCGACTGCGTGCGGTCGGCCAGAAAGGAGCCAGCAAATGACTCCAAGCCATCCCCTCCTCAAATCTTGGCACTTTACTTAATCACGAAAGCTTTCGTCTGTGCGTCGCTTTGAGGTTGGGGACAATGCTATTTCAAAAACACTGGTGTCCGTGCGGACAGGTGGACACATGTGGACATCTGGGGGACCCACAGGCTTTTCTGCAGTAGACGCAAAGGACACCAAAGCCGTCACAGCGTGGTTAATGAGCTTACATTCCTGGCCTTCAGGAGGTCAGCTCTAATGCCGTGCATTCGAGAGCCAACCGGCCTCCTGAGAAGCGACGGAAAGATACCGGATGGTGTCATCCTTATTCCCCATGAAAGGGGAAAGGCGCTCATTTGGGATGCGACGATCACCGACACGCACCCCCCCTCGAATCTGACGGCCAGGGCATCTACCGCTGGCTCCGCGGCAAGGCTGAACTTCTAGAGACCAACAAATATGCCCGGGTTGCCAACGAGTTCATTTTCGTGCCGCTAGTAGTTGACACACTTGGAGGACCCGGCGCTGAGGCATTTCGTTAGCAAACGAATCAAACTGGCGACAGCGGACAGGAAAGCTCTTGACTTTTTACTTCAGCGACTGTCTGTGGCGGTTCAGCGCGGCAATGCGTCAACAATAATAGGCACAATGAGGGGCTGCCTTGAGGATAAACTTGACTGGGAGGGCTCCTCACAAGCCCTAGTGTAGGTCATTAATTACATTTTCCTGTAACCATAAAATTAAATAATAAATATACCTGGTGTATATATATATATATATATATATATATATATATATATATATATATATATATATATATATATATATAAGAGAGACAAATAACTTTAAATTTGAGTTGCCTTTTTTTGGCATGTAATCTGGAGGCAGATGCTGACCGTTTTTCTTTTGATTAGAGAAAACCCATATGACTCCTCGTCGAATAGAAGCAACAAAATCGGCCCTATGTTCTTAGCCTATCCCAAAACAACAATATATATATATATATATATAGGTGGATGTTATATACGCTGAACACGACCGGTGCTGCGCAAGGTGTGTCATGTGAATGAAAATGCGCATATTTATTGGTACCACTATAGACACTAATGCGAATTATTGTGTCGCAATTACGTATCGAATGTAAACTGGTACGGTAGTAAACTATAACCTAAAAAATAAAACATGGAGAGGAGTGTATTGCTTTTAAATTATGACATGTAGAAATTTTAAAACGCGGGAAAGTTTTAAAAGTTTCATATTGCAACCATTGGATATGCCAGACGATACAAGCCATTTAATATTTATGGCGCATATATATATATATATATATATATATATATATATATATATATAATGGAAATGCACGCGTCGCCTAATTTAAGCGCAAAATGGGAAAATCTTGACCCCGGTTTCAGAGTGTAGCGTCATTGCGGTCTGTCTAGTTTTATTTATAATAGTTTATGCTGCACAAGTTGGCTAACAACTACATCTGTGGTCCTTTCGTAACACATAAACAATCAATGTGCAGTTTTCTTTATGCATATGTATGTATAAAGCGGAGGCCATGAAGTAAAGAATACCACTACACAAATGTTTAGGAAAACCGGACCTCCAAGCCAAGCCATACATAACCAGGGCCGTAGCAGACGCGGTTTATCGCCGTAGTCTCTGACTAGTGCATGTTGTAACATCCGTCAGATAGATAGAACAGAATTTATTCTCGTTTGATACGATATCGAAATAAGACATCGGTAGATATTGATCTGCTACCACTAGTGGTAGCGAGGTGCATATGTTAAGAGCCAACCGGTGAAATAAGTGTACATGCTCGTCCGTATTGCCGTGCTCATCCATATGTGCGAATAGGCATGTGTCCATGTTTATTTATACGTGTAAGTACTCATGAAGGTAGATACGAGAATGCAAATATTGATTTAAGTACCACCTGTAGGCGGTTATATATACATATATATGTATATATATACATATATATGTATATATACATATATATGTATATATATACATATATATATATATACATATATATATATATATATATATATATATATATATGTATAATATATATATATATCTCAAGGGCAACAGCAGGTGCTCAAGGGTTGGGGCTAGTCGCTTTGCTCGGTCAGAGTATCGTCAGCTTTTCGATCCACGAGACGGACAGCAACAAAGAGATTAGGCAGGGCAGACCCCCGTTGCTACGGTTCGAGTTGTCGTCGTCGTTGTAATCATCATCATCATCCTCATCCTCCTCATCATCATCATTGTCATCATGGTCATCATCATCGTGGTCGCTATCATTCCCTGTCGTTGTCATTGTGGTCGGCCCTCGTCAGCGCGATTGTACGTCCGCTCTGCTATCGGCGCTACGTGGACTGATGGTGACAGCGGGCCAAGCACGACGGGCACACGAGGGGACTCTGTGCTCTGAGATAGGCCACCGGATCTGCGGCAAACAGCAGCAGCAAGCGCCGACGTCGACAGCCCTTGACTTCCTCTAATGGGCCCTACGCGCTCCCCGTCGGGCGTTCGGAGCGGCGCCGCCCCCAGAACAGCCTCCGTGTTTCTCCTTCGGAGAGCCCCTCCACCTCCAGCATTCGTGTGGCCATTGTCGCCTCATGTGTCCACGCATTTTGCTGTTGCCGACGCCGCTCGATGAGGATAAGCATTGCAGGGGTAGATGGGGTGGGTTGCAGGGGATGCAGCATTGCAGGGGTAGATGGGGGGCTCTTGTCCTCCCCTCCACCCTTCCGTCTACCGCCCGCTCGTCCGCCCGTCTGCCTGCAGAAGATAGTGGCGATTGTGACGGCGCCAGTGGGGAGAAGGGGGGCGGGGGTGCAAACTGGGGGTTTTCCAGCTAGCTCTCTGGACCGGCCACCGGGTGTCGGTCTGTCGAGAATCTGGCTTGTCCGGCGATCCGGCGTGCGGCGGACAACCACGGCGGCTGATGTTGGCGCCGGCACAGTGGGGCGGAGGAGGGCCCTTGTCGGGGCCGGACAGTCGTGGGGCCGCGGTCTTATGGTGGATGGCCCTAATGCGAAAAAGATGAGGCGGCAGCAGAAGCAGCGGCAATAGTGTTGTTAGCAGCAGCAGTCGTAGTAGTAAGAGTAGTAGTAGCAGTTAGTAGTCCAAGCAACAGTGGCCAACTCATGCCTGATCGCCGCCGTTCTCTGTCATTCTCTACCTCATGGGAGAAGCAGATGTTGCTGCTGGTGATGCCAACTAACAGAGGCCGCTATTGCTGCTCCTCGCACATATTCTGTCGTCGTTCATCTCAGCGGGTTGAGCTCGCCGAAGACAATTTCATTAATGCTGAAACAACAACAATAACTGCTACTACTACTACTACTAAAGTTAAGTTTTCAGGCTGACCCTCAGCCAAGATTTAAAGCCCACGGAACTGTTGTTGTTCACATTGCTTCATAGACGGACCCCATAAATACAAATGTGCAACGGTGGAGCTCGAATCCGCGCACCTAAGGCTCTGACTTATTCACTTTAGACGCCACCAGGCTCGACACTACTACAACAACTACTACTGCTACTACTACGAGTTCCACGGTAACACTAAAGACAAGAAATACCTTACGATAGTGACACAAGAATTGCATGGTGAAAAAAACAACAAACAGTTAAATACCGCCACTACATCTGCAGTGTTCGTTGCAATACCTATGGCGTCAGAGTGAAAGAACCGAAGAACGAACTTTATGTTGTACAATTTTAGTTACTTATCTAGTGCAAATCTATATTATCTATCGGACCTACTTGGTAACTCAGATCTACTAATCTCATTTTAGTTATGGATTTTTTTTTTCGAAAAAACGCTTACACCTCACAATAAAGGTATATGAACTGGCACAAATGCTTTTGAACCTTGGCTTTACCAGATGCTACTGTGATGTACCGACTTTGACGGAAATATTCTGCCTGCTATACTATTGCTCTACAAAGCCAATCGAAAATGACCAAGAGTCATAATCATAGACAGTTCATAGCTAATGCGTTTGAGTTATCATACTTAGTTTCTCGTAAGGTCGACATTACATTTCCCGCGTTCAATAGAACTCACAAACAGCATATTTGTTTTAATTATTCTAAAGCATAAAAAGCATATTATACGCAATTACCCAGGTAAAATCCGTAGATGGGGATGCGGGCGAGAACAAGGCACTGCTCCACGACGAGCGATTTCAACCAAACATTTACACATTTTACAAACAAAAACCAACTAGAGAACATATTTTATGCCAAAAGTATTTCTCTTAATTTAATGTATATATATATATATATATATATATATATATATATATATATATATATATATATATATATATATATATATATATATATATATATATAACATTATTACGTAGAGCGTATTATTCAGGCCAAGCAGCGGCAGCAGCAGGAAAGAGCAAAGATCGCCTCAACCTCCGCTACAGCTGCTGGTGCCATGGTGCGGCGGTTGATGAAGGTGCTGATAAAAATAATATTATTATTATTATTGGTGAGTGATCAAAATGAACCCCACCCCTGTTTTCCCGGGCAGCGACCGACAACATCTTGCCCGGAGGAGGCGAGCAGGCGCAGGGACCCTCAGGCCTAACGTATATCAGACGTTTTGCATTCACCATAGACGCCTGCCTGTCTGTCTGCCTGTATGTCTGTCTGCTACCCCTCCTATAAGCCCTAGCGGAGTGTGCTTACATATCTTCATACTGCCAACAAGTACTCGTGCTATTGCCTCTGTTGCTGCTTCTGTTGATGTTGTTGTGGCACATTGTAATTACATATTTACATACTGCATATTCACTTAAACCTTGACGTAGTCAGATCGACAAAGCCTCAACAGCGACGACGACGACGACAACAGCAAAGGTAACAACAACGACGACTAGGAACCCGAGGCAACAACAACAATAATAACTACTACAAAATAGAGCATCCGGTAGTGAAGGAGCCCCCTTGCCCCTTCAATCATTTATTGCCTATCGATGAGATGACAACAGAAAGAGGACAACAATTCAGCCCTCTTGCGGGAGATCAGTCCAGCCCGCAGAGAGCAGCCGAACAAGATAAAAAACGGCCCGGCGGCCTTTGAGGAGACAACAGGCAAGATAACTCCATCGTCATCGTCGACGGCGATGAAGTCAACAACGATCAATTCGTCGGTGACAGGGGGCTAAAAAGCCCCTCGGGGGGCCTGTGCCCGAGAATTGGCTAGAAGATATCGCCACCGCCGGCGCCGCCGTTGCTGCGGCCCTCATCGTCCCCTCATTCATCGATGTTTGAGATACGGTCTGTCTGTCTGTCTCATGTGTATAAGAGATGAAAGCTGAGGGAAAACAAAATGGGAACAGTTGGAAGAAAGGGAGAGATAGGGGGAAAGCGAAGATAAGGCGAAAAAGATCAAGATACAGCGGCGGCAAAGGACAGAGGAAAAATAGGGCTTTTTACGGAAGTAGAAAAGCAAACAAACAGAACGAGAGCTGCTGGAGGGGCAGATAGAAGTAGCCAAAGGAAGGGAAAGCGCGGGGAGAAATAAAGAGAAAGGCGAAAGAGGCGAATAGGGAGTGCGAGGGCATAGCCAGAGGTAACAGAGCGCAAGAGTACAATCGGGACGAGAAAAATTATACGAAAATAAAAGACGAAGAAGATACTGAGGATAGAATAAAAATATTACTACGTCTAGTATAGTGGCTGCTTCCTCTGCGGCCTCTAGCCGGGTCGTTGGGGCCCAACTATCGGTCGGGAGCGTTCGTTCCCTCGTTTCCCCCGGAACTCGGGGGATCTTTGCGCCGCTGAGGCTATACGATATAAGGGCTTTTGTTATTTTCAATGTTGATATTGTACTAGTGTTATTAGAACTTTTCAGTGCATGGGTACCATGTGCAGCAGCGTCCAAACTGCTGCACCGGCACAATCGAGTTGGTGGAAGGAGAGATGGGGCAGAAAAACTGGCAGTGGAATGAACCAGGTCGTGACGAAGCCGCTTGAGTCGAGAGACGAATGCCATAGCGAAGGAGAAGAGCAGTGAAAGAAATAGCGAGAAAGGAGGGGTGAGAAAAACCTGTTTTGCCATCGAAACGACCGTGCCAGATCGCCCGCACAGCAGGAAACAACGCTATTGACGTTTTACGTAGATGGAGGTTCTGTACCTCATAGCACATCCATACCGACGTGATACAACGCCGCCGTGGGACATTGCAACGTCATCCCGGACTACCACGCTTACCCTTTCTGCACGTGAGACGATTAGATCTTACCACTACTACACATCTATTTTTTGCCGTTTATACACATAATCTCGCTTTTTAGATCTCAATGTATCTCTCTCTCTCTCTCTCTCAGGGTATCTCTCTGGTTGGTCTGTGTTGTAGATGACGACGAGGAGATTGACGGACGACAACAGAAGCGTCTCGAGTCGATATCTCGTCTAATGGACCCCCTCGTACTCAACTGTATACGCTGCACATTTACACTGTACGTACATGGGTGTGTGCATATGTGTGTGTGTGTATGACTTCAGCTTGCTGCTTTGCTAGCTAAATGCTTGTTCAACGTGGCCCGTGGTTTGAGATGGCGGTTCAGCGATAGATAGAACAGATATGTACAGAGGAGGAGAAATAAAACTTGGAAACAGACGGGGAGGGACAGGGAGGGATAGAAAGGGATAGAAAGGGAGAGAACGAGAGAGAGAGACTTTAGGGGTGGGGCAATTGTGTTCGATGGGGAATAAGACCAGAGACAAATGTTGTCCCCGTTTAACAATCGCTGCTCAACCCCGATGAGCGGTTCAATCAGCGGGTACCATCGGTAACGAAAGCACTATCGATCAGATCAGACCACCAGAAGATGTGCGCAGAGCAGCGCGGGGTTTACTTAAGTGCTCAAGACCCGTCTCCCCATCGCGATACAACGGCTGGCTCGATTCGATGTTCGCCGTATGGGTAGCTGGGCCCGATCAAATAAAACATACTACTTCATCAGACTATGGTGACATACGTTTCTCTCTCCTTCCCACTCTCTCTCTTTCTCACTCACTCTCTCTGTCTCGGTGAGCTTAGAATAAAGCTATGCACGGGTACATAAGGCAACCATTAACGTTGTCTACATCATTATCGTAATCAAGATAGGTGAAACAGATCGTCCGACTCATACAGCCGCCTATCAGTAATCATATTTGTATGCTATAACAGCCTAGACGACGGCCACGACGACAGTGGCAACAACATGTTTGTCATTGTTGTTCTTATTGTTGTTGTTGCTGTTGTTGTTTGTGTTGTTATTGTAGTAGTAGTAGAAGTAGTATGTTGTTGTTGTTGTTTTTGTTGTTGTTGTTGTTGTTTTTGTTGTTGTTGTTTTTCCGCCTTCCGATGTCTGATTAATTCGCGTTGTGGCTTTGTCAACAGCTTGCAGTCAAACGAGACGATAGGGCAGCGCCAGTCTCCGCGTCGGCCAGCCAATGAGCTAACATTAACATCTAGTATCTCTAATCAAATTCTGCTGCTGCTACTGCTGCTGCTGCTGCTGCCGCCGCCGCCCAACCCGCAGGCCACTCTCCAAAAACTCTCCAACTATTTATCTTTTCGACGCTTCCCTTCGTCGCCGCCAGAGTTCATCCCATCGGCACGGTCCACTCATTCGTCTCTTTCTTCTGTTTTCCAACCCGTGGTGGTTTTTCTCTGGCACCCCTCTCTCTCTGGCCCGCTCTCTCTTGCGCGTGCCCGCTCTCTCTCGCTATGTTTCTCGCTGTCATCCACCATCATTCTCCCTATGTAATCTTCCTACGCATCGTTCGGGTAGCTAACATTTCTGGCCGGCGGACAACGGCCGTTCCGATACGTCACACGCTGCACGTTGTTATGTTGTTGCTGTTGTTGTTGTTGTTGCTGTTTTTGTTCTTGTTGCTGTTGTTGTTGTTTTTCTTGTTGTTGTTGTCGTCGTCAGGATTGTTGTTGGTGTTATTGTTGTTGTACGGTTGCCTGCAACCCCCGCGTACCTCGAGTTTCGAGCCTCGGTCGGTCGGATTCATTCAGTTATCCATTAATCATCGTCGCTGCCGCTGCTGCCACTGCTGGTGGCGTTGTTGGCAGACGTCCTCGTTACCATACATCCTGCTTGCCAGGGCGCGAACTAAAAATCTGCTGCTGCTGCTGATGCTGCTGCAGCTGCGTGAAATGCTTTGAATTTGCGTACGCGCAGGCTCGCCATAGGTTTACTGCGTCCACGTCCAAACGGGAATATTGACGGCGACAGCGACAACAACTGGGACAAGGACAGAATTCCATCTGTGCGGCCTGACAAACGAACTGACATGAATCGATTTAGCGGAGATGGAGAGAGAGAGAGAGAGAGCACGAAACAGACTGATACTGAAACTGAGTGAGGATCACGCAGATATTAGGTGAGCAAGATGACAAAGGTGACGGGGAAATAGAATGTACAATACGTACTAAACATCCCCCTTTCCTCGAGCAGCTAATTCAATTGACGTTGTGATCCGACGCACTAAGTTTGCACAGACGACTTAAACATCCTCAAACAGCCGTTTTTTTTTAAGCAAACTTAAACAGCCGTTTTCTTTAATGTTCGCCTAAAATCGTTTGTTGCAGCCAAAATATTCAAAATATTCCATACGCCAGGGTAACTGGCACACATCTTGCTCTTCAAGACACCTCAAAGACAAAAAGTCTGAAAAAGTTGGTTGGTCACGTCTGCTTTCGAGGAGAGCCAACGTTTTTTTCAGTCTGCTTTCGAGGAGAGCCAACGTTTTTCAGTCTGTTTTCGAGGAGAGCCAACGTTTTTCAGCCAAATAGATCTTTATAGTACAACCAATGAGGTCCGATTATTGACAGATACCCTCTCTGAGAGAAGTCAAATGATATATAACAACGATGTTTAGAAACAATTTGCCGTAAGCGCCGCCGTTTCGGTATGAAAGCAAAATTCGAAACAACTTCTCAAGTGGCTCTGTCACACTTTACACACACATATGTATATATATATATATATATATGTATATTTAGGTAAACATGCCAAGCGAACAATATATAAATATACTGATGGAGGCGCGATCAATAAAAGTGCCGGTAAAAGAGACGTGCAGGTCGTACGAAACCTTAGTCGGACCTTTAGTCCAGCACCATTGTCACACAAAATATATCCCAGAGTATAACCGAAAGATACAAGCGCCAAGCACGGCCACTTTTCAATAACCCAGTGATAATAAAAACTCATGATTAGGCCAACTCGTCAGTCCGTGCGAGCAGGCAGTGGCCTCGTCGGGTGGGGAGCAGCAGCTTTTGAACGCACCCTCTATGCGGCAGGCACGCTGTCACTCGACAAATTAGGTAGACGTACCCACTTATGCCTGCCGATCGAGAGTTTTGTGATGAAAATGAGAATGCCAGGCTTTGAGTGAGCTTTTTTTTCGCCAATTCTTTCTTATTTTATAATCTTCATATGCTTCTATTGTTTCCTGCTGTGTTGTTTTCGTTGTCGTTGTCTGATGATATTCGGTTCGTTGCGCTAGGCTGTTGGCGGGTCTTCATCAAGGCAGATCAATGTTTTTTTGTTTCCTCCCTACCGTTTTAATGCGTAGCACAAGCAATAGTGGTAGACGCAGCAAAGTGAAGCCGTAGACAAAAAATCCAAAACGAAAGAGAGGGAAAGAAAGAAAAGAAGCAGGAAAAGTGGGAACACAAGCAAGTCTCATTTATAGGTTCCGTCTGCACTTACTGCCGGAGTAGACGGCTTGTAGTCTTTCTCGATGTCTTTGTGTGTTCCACCTTATCAACCAGTTACTCCACCTGGAAAAATGTGCACATGCATTTTTCGACGATGCGCATACAGGAAGGGCTGCTCCTCTGCGCTGCCATCTCGACGTGATGTCTTGGCTAAGGCGTGCCATTCCTTGACGAAGCTAGCGTCAGGCGGCGAACGTCTGGTATCTGAGATCGATTGGGAGCCATCAACGTTGTCATCGCTTAGCGAGACGGAGCGAGCGATAGATCAATTAAAAGTATGTGTGTGTGTGTGTGTGTGTGAGTGAGGTGGCGACTTGTCAGTAAAAGTATTTTCGTTTTTAAAACAAGTCAAATTATAGCGAGTAAACATGGCGGCGCTCTCTCTCTCTCTTTCGCGCGCTCTCTTTCGTTCTTCCCTATACTTGTTCGCTCCATGATTCGCATTCTGTCGCTTAATCTATATATTTGTTTTTTATCTGTTTCGCTTTTTGCGTTCGGTCTCATGCCGTTACAGTCATATTTCTGGCTTCCGGTCTCGCTGTGCGCCAACAAGGCTCAAAAGCCAACGAATGCTCGAAACGAGGTGGAAGATGGTCAAAAACGACCGACTGCTGTACCTCGAACTTTCAAAGTTTCATTTTGTCGTTTTAACCTGTCGTATGCTTTGTGTATATATATATATATATATATATATATATATATATATATATATATATATAAAGCTGACATGTGTATTTAGGTATATATGTCAAGCGAATAAAACATATATATATATAAAATGCTGACATGTGTATTTAGCTATACATGTCAAGCGAATAATACATATATATATAAAATGCTGACATGTGTAGTTAGCTATACATGTCAAGCGAATAATATATATATATATATATATATATATATATATGCCCGGTTGTTAGGTCTATAGCAGAAACTAGCAAAACGCTAGATTGTTGGCGTCTCGAAACATTTTGATGTAACATAAACACATTGTAATACACCGTTATTATTATTACCATTATATTATTATTATTATTATTATTATTATTATTATTATTATTATTATTATTATTATTATTATTATTATTATTATTATTATTATTATTATTATTATTATTATTATTATTATTATTATTATTATTATACCATTATTATTATTATTATTATTATTATACACCATTATTGTAATACACCATGATAATTGTAGCAAGTTGCATTCCACCATCACAACGCTCGCCTGCAGACATCTGTGGCAAAGTTACTGGATTTTGCGTGAAATGTTTACCTCAGCATGTTTTGTCTTTTGACATTCTTCTCTCACAAATAACCTCTATAAACAAAAAAATAAGACCAAGCAGCAGCCCTAGGTTATACGTTTTTTTTGTTTGTAATAACGGAACTATACGTGGTATCCAGTATTTAAGTTAAGCAGTTGTACCGTCAATTTGCTGCTGTATATAGCAAACATGATCAGCCACATTGGGTAGCCGTAAATCGCCTTGGGCTCTAGGCCGTAAGTCGTTCTAAGTCCAATGCTATTTTCAGAGATCTCGCTACCCTATTGGGTCATATGTCGTGTGTTGTCTATAGAGTAGCCTCGTCAGGGTGACCCAGGCTGGATTTATACCGTTGTAGCACAGAGTATTCTGGAACAACCCCCTTATTGACTTTCTCGTGTGCTCGAGTGACGCAAGGGATAATGCATACCTGGCTTTTTGCTGAGCGCATGTTAATTTATATGATGGTGTCAGCGTGCATTTGTATTTTTCTCACGTTTATTAGATGTACACTGGTTTTGCAATTTCCAAATACACTCTTTTCTATTAATTAGTACAAATCTGGGTTAACAAGGTGTAGCTTGCTCTTGCGGGATGGTCTCTAGAAGTGTTTCGACGTTCTCTGGATACTGTAGCCTGTACATTAGCAAGGATATTATAATATGTCTCTAAGCAATTAGGTACTCTGTTCTGTGTTTCTTTGCCCAACAGCTTTACCCTTCTAGTGATTCTCAACACATCCGTATGTGTCTGGCTTTTCGGTGGTTCGTCATCGTCCCCTGTTTTGGATTTAAATTTAGGAGCCCAGCGGCAATCTGCGACAGGTTTTTTTATCCTCCTCGGTTCGCCTTTGCTGTCTTCAAGAAGCGTTTCCCGAGTTGTCCTTTGGTCGCATTTCTTGGCACGTTCTCAATGCCGAAAGTACTTCTTTGTGGCCAGTCGTGGTCCGATTTGGTCACCTCAGCAATCTTTATCCTCCTCGATTCGAATGAATCGTTTGCTTTTCGTCAATATTTGTTCCGATACTGAAACCTGCAGGGCCCTCACACGATTTTGTACCAGCTGAAGACTTCGTCTTCGGTTGCTCAGTAAGCAACACGCACAATCATAGAGACTCCGCCGTATGCCTACGAATGTCTACAAAAAAACATAAGTTACTTACAAAACACAGATACTCCCGTTTTTTTACGCGTTTATTCTTTACACAATGTATATGGCTTTGGCTTGTCTCTACATGGATATATGGTAGTAACAGCACTTATGTGTCAATGCCAATTCGATGCGTCGATTTCATGCTTTTCAAGCGCGAAGCGCACCTTTTACGCCACAAGCACAAACTCGCCGTTTTCGATTGCTATTTGGCACACGCCGAAGATCACGTTGAGATCTCGGTCGATAAGAACCACAGTAGATCGACAGATAGATTTGTTAATTAGCTAAGACCTACGCTAGGATTAATAACTCTGAAGGGTGATACGCATTTTTGCATGAAGGCCGTAATCGAACACAAGTACTTCAGCAGACGTTCGTTGCACGTTTAGATCGACAGTATGATATCGGCATTAATATTGTAGTTTGCAGACAAAAGTGCACTTTGTAAAATGTGATTCATGTCAGAGATGTCTTTGAAAACATAATACTCTGAATATTTCATAGAATATACATATTATTTGTATTACTAATCATCTCACCGCATTAGCAGTACTATATGATAAAGACAGCACCCTGTCGAAACACGTTATTGTCTGTACGGCACGGTTCGTGTGATGCAAAAACAGCAAAAACAGTGAACAAATCAGCTCCAAGAGTGACCGTAGCTAAGATCACAACACACAAACAACAACGACAACAACAACAACAAGCACTGCCTAAACAGCAGCAGCAGCAGCAGCAACAATAACAGTATACGAGTCCAATCAACATACTACAGACACAGTCGTCTTCACACGAGCAGCACGTTGATAATAATAATAATAATGATAATAATAATGATAATAATAATAATAATAATGATAATGATAATGATAATAATAATAATAATAATAATAATAATAATAATAATAATAATAATAATAATAATAATAATAATAATAATATTAACATGCCGAGATCGCAAAGAAACGCAAATACTCTGATTTGGGGAGGAGATATCACTTCGTACCCGTAGCCATGGAAACGATGGGCCCGATCAGCAAGAGCACAAGTATCCTCCTCAAAGACCTAGGTGTCAAAATTAGTGCTAACACGGGTGACCAGCGCGAGGGCGAGTTTCTGCGTCAGCAACTCTCGCTCGCAGTGCGTAGGGGAAACGCCGCCGCTATCATTGGCTCTATGGATTGAGAAGGGGGGGAGGGGGTGAGCCTACGCGGGTACACGTTTGGGTCCCACAATTGTAGGGAACTACTGAAAAATTGAATAAATAAGAACAATAATAATAATAATAATAATAATAATAATAATAATCATAGAAGAAGAAGAAGAAGCGCTTTCTCGTCATAGCGGCGCTGCCTGTAGGTAGCACTGGTAGTGTGGTAGACTGGAGCAGAACAGAGCTGCTTACAAATAGACATACAGACAGACAGGGAAGATACGAACACAGAGAGATAGATAAATAAAAGATATATGAATGCAAACGTAGACCGGCGATGGATGTAAGCCCAGTGAGTGAGTGAGTGAGTGAGTCACGCTACACAGACGCGGATGACTGGCGGTCGTATGTGAGGATGCTTATGGTCGGATGCCGATGTTACATCTGCATCGGCCTGCATCCAACCTGTGCGGCGATTGTGTGTTTTGTTGAAGATAGGACCTATAAACGTTTCCAGCGCGCATGAAAGCTCATCTTATCGGCCAGGCAGGCGCTGATGGTTAGGTGGGAACGAGTTAGCAGCATAAATGGAAACAATGATGGTAACAAAGAGAGCCGCCACTACCGTAGAAGCAACAGCAACAGCAGCAACAGCCGCCGCCATCAGCGTTACCGACATACGCCAACAATACCGACGACAAACGTTAATAGCATCAACGATCAAGCACGAATAATCGCGATAACAGCATATAAAGAGATAGATAACGTTAGACAATAGCAGCAATAACAGCAACAGCAGTGAAGGCAACAACAACAACAACAACAACAACAACAACAACAACAACAACAACGACGACGACGACGACGACGACGACGACGACGACGACGACGACAACAACGTTAACAATAACAACGGCGGCACACTGACAACAACAACGACAGCGACGACGGCAACAACAACAACAACACTAGTTGTTAGCTCAACCACTGTAGCTATGTGGCTGTAGAAATAGTCGCACAAGTAATAGTCCTAGTTTGCAATTTATAGTAGTTTGACAGTAGTTATTACAAACGTTGTACTAGTAATACAGATATTAGCAGAAGCAGCTGCAGCACTGCTAGCGCCACCAGCTAGTACAACGAACGGGGCAATCGTGAAAAGCAAAGCTAATGGAAGCGGGGATGAAGACGAATTAACACTATGATTCTCGCTATAATAACCGTTACTTCGTTGATATGATGATGATGATGATAATAAAAACAAAAACCACTGTTGCTATCCGCGGAACAACAACGAGAGCACAAACAACAACAACAATAAAAAAAAGCCTTTAACTACCTCGACTGCGGAGAGCAAGGGCACTGTCATATGGTCTTTCCCTTCATTTATTTTCTCATTAATTCATTCATTCGGTCATCATCATCATCACTGGTAAGCCGCCGTCGCGGTGGCTGCGGCGACCCTTGACTGTTATTGTGGTCATCATCATGATTAGGATTGTCCGTCTTCGTCGCCGGTCGAGTGTCATGTCGCGTCATTCACGTCGTCAGTCGCAGCGTCTACGAACGACCTTTCATCCTTCCCTCCCTCAACGACCTCACCAGTCAGGCATCACCCGACTAACCAAGTAACTAATAGCAATCTGACTGACCGTCTCTGACTGAATGGCTAACATGATTGACTTCACTGATGACAAGTGACTTTACTAACTGACTTCATACTGGCCCTCACAGGGTCGTCGTCAACGTCATTATTGTTGCCCCGGCTCACCCTAATTCTGAACACGATAGGTTAGTCTGGTCTAGCAACTCTAAAAACAGCAATCAGTAGTAATTGGCACCAGTAACCTAGTAATCGTAATTGTTGTTGTTGCTGCTGCTACTGTTGTGATAGTGGTGGTAGTGTTTAAGGTATTTGCATGGGGAGTTCTCTCCAGGGTCCTGTTGGGGGAAGGGCTGGTTTTTAGGGGATTGGACCGCCCCACACTACTGGCCCACACTTGCAGACGGGTCTCCTGCCTGCATTGTTATCCGTGAGTCGTACTTCCATGTTTCATTTACTTCTCTAAGAAAATGTACCGAAAATGTAGTAGTAGTAGTAGTAGGGGGTATAGACCGTCGAGCCCGGTGTCGTAGTGGCTTAAGTCTGCGTCTCGCAACCGGAGGAGACACATAGGTGCGCGGGTTCGAGCCCCACCGTTGCACATTTGTATTTATGGGGGTCCGTCTATGAAGCAATGTGAAAAACAGTTCCGTGGACGTTAAATCTTGGCTGAGGGTCAGCCCGAAAACTTTACTTAGTAGGGGGTATAGACCTATCACCTGACGCAGGTGATAACGGGGCATGGGTGCTTCCAGAAGTACCCGCACAGGATGAGCAATGTTCCGGACCCTGCGTGCGCCATGTGCGGGACCGGCGAGGTTGATGATGTTACCCCCACACCATCTTCCTCTGCCCAGCAGCAGAAGACGCGCGTACGGGATCCCCGGTAGTGGCTGCTTTTGCGTCCTCGGACACGGCGGTGACGGATCTAGTTACCGCCATGCTTGAGAACGAGCGTAAATGGGATCTAGGAGTGAGCCTGGTGGAGAGAGTCCTAAGAAGAAAGAACTAGACGAAAACTGAACGGGTGCGCCAACAACGTCCGAAAGAAGTGCCGGGGTCGGGCGGCCAAAGCTAGCAGTCGCGAAGACACGGGGAGCATAGAAGAACCTCCGTTTTTCATCGAAGTAAAGCACAAGCCGTTCCATTGATAAATGGTTGTTGTGGTAGTGCACACAACACCTTTGGTTTCGGCAGTGTGGCCAATTGCAGGTTCAAAAATTGTGGGGGGTGCGCAGCCAGAAGTGTGAGAATGTGGATACCCTGCATTGTGGGACTGTGGGCAACAGCGATCTTTCTTGCGTTCAAAATAGGTCAGATGGATATAAGTAACACAAGTTCGGTGCAACAAATGGTAACAGATACACTTTGGTGGCGCAGTTGGCTTCTATGCCTCGGGGGGCTTTAAAATGCTGCTGTTGTTTCCGCTGCTGCGTCGCCTATGTTGGCTGTAACAGGCTGACCACGTGGGTTACTCGGGGCCACCTCGATGACCTAGTATTATCGCGTAATACCACTGACACAATGATCGTCAGTGGTATTACGCGGTCTCGTGGAGAGAAAGAGAGAGAGACCGCTACGATATATTATCATGCTTGCGTAAATATCAATTTAATTTTGTATTAGTAGTAATTTTGGTATAGTTATTTTGTATTTGTTTTTATAGCCATCCTCATAATTATCCATCTGATTTGAATATTTTGTTGCACTACGACGCAATCTAAAATCAGGATCGACGGAAAAAGTCATAAAACACGTGATGGGAAGATGCGGACCTCTCCGGACCGCAATTGTGTATGCCCGTGTAAGCGAACTGACACGTTGCCCCACTCGTAGAGTTTTGTTGTTGTTGTTGTTGTTGTTGCTGTTGTTGCTCTTGTTGTTGTTGCTATTGTTGTTGTTGTTGTTGTTGTTATCGTTGTTGTTTATCTTGTTCCCCCTTTCTTCTGTTCGTCGTTGCCTTGCTGTCATTACTGCTGCTGCTACTACTGACTTTGTCCGCCGCAGTTTCCCAGCTGGCCTTTCTGGTAGAGGGGCCACTGGGTCACCGGCCACCGAGCGAAGCCTGTGAGGAAGCTTTGCAAATTGAGATATAGTCTGATAGTGAGGATGTTGCTGCACATGATGCTGCTGCTGATGATTACATTGATGAAGATGGAAGACGGGGTGAGGCATTACTAGCAGGACGTCGGGTGGTAAACGTGTGTGAGGTGATGAGATAGTGAAAATGCCGACGCCTTCGCTCGCGGTGGCGGCGTTTCTAAGTGGCCGATCGCGCGTCACTCACTGTTTCCACATCCGATAGCGCGACACTTTAGGCTAATGGCAGCCTATCGTTGTCGTCATCGTTCCTGCATCTGGTACTGTTCCCGACCTCTGCTGGTTACTACCTGGCAGGCAGCGTTCGGTTGCAGCAGTAACAGCAGGTCGGTATTGCTATCGTTACCAGGGGGGCGGCTTGTAAATAAATATCTTGATTACGTTTGTGTCATTCACACATATATATATATATATATATATTTATACATATATATATATATATATATATATATATACATATATATATATATATATATATATATATATATATATATAGATATATATATATATATATATATATATATATATATGTATATATATATATATATATATATATATATATATTTATATATATATAAACGTGTGCAACCGTGTAATGATTAAGATTGTTGTTGTTGCTGTTGTTGTTGACGATGATAGCATTAATGACGATGATTACTGTACCACTTAATTGTTACTACTTGTGGCTGTTGACCGCGATTGTTGTCTGTCGCTTGCGACTAAAGTGGGCGTATCACACTAGCCAATGGAAACGTGGAGGACACTATCGTCGCCTATCAGCACCGAAGTCGTCGACACAAGTGAAGCCACTCGAAGGACCTATTGTGAGTGCGGACGGGACGGGAGTAGGGAGAATGGCATAAGGCGTAATCAGTCAGTGGCTGGTGTCACTTCATTCGTGCTCCTGTCATCGCCATCCGACCACTGCTCGCTGCGAGTTGTCACAGTGTCACGGCGCTGTGTGGCTGTTCAGTCTTTGTTTTTTGATGATTCGTCTACCATTATGGTTAAACACTTTATCGTTATTGCTATTGGCTATACGCACACACACACATATATCTACATAAACACATACACTTATATTCAAAGACAGGGCTAAACAGATAACTAGTATATACATAAAAAAATTATATATATATATATATAAACCGTAAACATCAGCGCGCACAAAGACAATCCAGTACTCTGAAGCGAAAGCGGGTTCCACCTCCAACAGGCGTTACCGATAGTTACATTAGTACCTTAGGTGATTCCGGAAAGACGGAAGCCGTGGAATTTACACACGCGCAGCTGCATCGGCTCGTAGAGAGAGGGTCGCGCTCAGACTGCACGGGCGGAAACTGTTTGTAGTAAGAAATTTGTAAACAGATTGACATACTTGGACAACTTAGCTCTGTTGCACATGATCCCTTAATCGAGACTTTTGGTGCGCGCATTGAATAAAAGGCACCGGAAGCAGTGGTTTCGTGAACGACAGAGAGTGTGATCGACAAGAAACGTCTTGCACCTAGCGGTACTTGGCCGCGTAAAACCTGCCTTTTTGAAGCGTGCGCTAGGCTTTAAACTACAGTTTGCACTCTTAGAGAACTCAGCGTATCTCCAGCATACTGAACAAAATAAATAAAAATAGCCGACATCCAGAGTTTTACAACACAGAGGCAATGCTGATCTCAAAGTGGAAGGCAGTTGAAGGGCAGGACGAATACAAAGCGCATAAGATTATACATCTTTATCTACTGTTTCAGAGGACTGCATGACCCTATTTGATCACTGTCTAGTATGGAATGGCTAGCTAATAATAGCACATACGCGTGCATATGCGTTCTACACAGCATGAGTGCATGTCTGATCTCTCAAACTATCCAAGATAAAGAGCTTTCTACTTTGTTCATTGATTGATAAACAGATCTAGAAGAAAGCAAATTCTTGTAATCGGCAACAACCTCTCAACGAGTGCGACAAGCAACCATATATGCTACGAATTTTTCTTCGGCAATTGATGCACGAAGCCGAGAGACTTTTTGAGTAACATGAAATGAGGACATAGTACCAATGACCACTACTATATCTACTGTGTCTCCATCGCTTAGAATAAGAAGAAGAACGAGGATCGAGCTAACTCTAGACGATATAAGTCGTCGACATTGTTACCCTAAAATAGTGCTGTTGTTGCTTTTGTTGTTGTTGTTGCTATTGTTGCTCTCAATGTTGTTGATTTTCTCATTGACGTTGTTGTGGTTGTTGTTATTGCTGCTGTCGATGCTGCGATTTGTGGCGGTGTCGTAGTTTGTTGTTGTTGTTGTAGTTGTTGTTATTACTGCGGGTGATTTTTGTTATTGGTGTTGGTCCTGCATTTTGCCCAGAAGTTGCAAGACAACGTAGCCACCCGAGCGTTTCCGCTTAACTCGTCCTCTTCGGTTGAAGTTGAAACGGCACTTGTAAGGGCCTACAACTGCAGGTGACTTCAGTGAAGTACAAGGAGACACAGCAGCAGGGGGACGATAAAAACTGGAGTAGGATCTTTCTCGGTGTTTTTGTTCGATTTGTTGGCGTCGCTGTTAGAGCAATCGACACAACCAGCATCACCATCTAGTCTAGACTAGCGTCGTCACCGCCCGCACCAACAAACGAGACGAAATGAAATCGTGCAAACGCTGCGCAGAAGGACGCCAGCTACAGAAGCAGCAGCAGCAGCAGCCTCGGCAGCAGTGACAGCGGCAACCCAAGTAGAAACGATGGCGATCCCCATCAACGCGACCACTGTGAACGTGAAGTCCAAGATAAGGACAGTAAGACTAGGAAGAGCCGGATCGGGCCAATCGACGGTGTTCGATAGAGACGCACAGTCGGACGAAGGACAACAACAACACATTGAAGAACGATCAGCAACAAGAGAGACAAGAACAATAATAACAACATGAACAACAACAACGATCAGCAACAACAACAACAACAACAACAACAATCAGGAACAACAACAACGATCAGCAACAACAATCAGCAACAGCAACAACAACAACAACAACAACAACGATCCGCAACAACAACAACAACAACAACAACAACAACAACAACAACAACAACGATCCGCAACAACAACAACAACGATCAGCAACAACAACAACGATCAGCAACAACAACAACAACGATCAGCAACAGCAACAACAAAGATCAGCAACAGCAACAACAAAGATCAGCAACAACAACAACAACGATCAGCAATAACAACAACAACAATATCAACATGAACAACAACAACCACAGCAACATGCGTGCCACGTGTGCCCGGTTAGGCAAGCAGGGGTAGTCTTCGGCCAATGGGGCGCGAGACTCATCGAGCGCTTGACAGACGGACGGACAGACAGACAGACAGACACACGGTTCGTAGCTGGTGTTGTTGTTGCTGCAGCAGCTATTGTTTCTATTCTACTGTTCTATTCTACGGCTATTCCTCGCCGCCCTCGTCGCCGCTTCGTCGTCTGGCTTCGTTGCCGTCGACTTGGACTGTGTTGTCTTTTTGTTGTTTATGTTCTTCATTATCTTCTTCTTCTCTATCCTCCTCTGCCTTCTCCTGTTTTTCTTTCTATCCTTTATTTTTCTTCTTCTGATGCTGCTGCTGCTGTTGATGCTGCTACTACTATTACGACCAATGTCGGCCTCGTTTTCGTGTTTCTGCGACTTCGGCTTCGGCCTGGCGAACTTCTCTCCCGGCTGTGGTGGGTGACCCGCAGCGATGGCTCCTCTTCTACTACGCTGCCGCCGCTACGCTGTGGCTGGGGCTGCCGATAGCAACGATTACAGCGACGTTGATCTTTGACGCAGCTGACTGTCAGTGACAATGTCAGCGAGACGAACGCGTACAATATACCAATACAACGTGCTGATACCATCACTTGAAGATAGAACAACACCAAGAACAACAACAACAACAACGACAGCAGCAGCAGCAACAGAAACAACGAGAGCAACAACAACGATAACAAGAGAATCAACAACAACGAGAACAGCAACAACAACAACAAAAACAACTACGGCGGTCAACTTGAACCCATCAGCAGATGATTATCACGATCATATACCTTGCTGGTAGCCATGCTCTATACATACTTTTAAAAACAAATAAACATATATATATATATATATATATATATATATATATATATATATATATATAGGCGTAAGCACGAGGTAAACATGCATGCAGTCACGCTCTCTGACCCGTACCGGGACTCGAAGAGATCGTAGTAAAGTGCATTTGGAAACTGGTACGACTGAAAGGAACTTGGACGAATAAAATCGTATATATATATATATATAGATAGTATGAGTAGGAAATTTACACTCAAGTTGTGGCGGCCTGTTTACGTAGCACAGATAGGAAAATAATTATGGTATGATCATTTTAACTATAAGGGTTATAATCGAATCGCATAAATTGAATCCGGCCAGCAAAGTTGATCGGCGAGAACCTATGTAAATACATGGCGAGAAGATAATTCGTAAATCGGGATAACGATTTCTTGAGCGATCATTCCTGGAACGATTACCGAAACTATAACAATATCTTAGAAGTAGAGTCATAAATATTGCGACTAGAACCAGTGCCTGTATGTATATATATATAGATGTGGAAAAGGACGAAGGATAATAAAGACGACGATGACGTGCAGCGATGAACTGACAACGAAGGGTCATTGTGAAGTGTTAGTAATGGTTTGATTTGAAAAACGCGGCGAACTCAGTGTAGTGTATCTCAATAAGTCGATCTTACGGCTTCGTGCGTTGTTGGTACAGCCTGTTGCTATTGTTAGACTTGTTGTTGTTGTTGTTGTTGCTGTGTTTGTCGTGGCGCTAGCTTACGCGGTTAACACATAGTTACAAAACACGGGGCGTAGTTATAGTGACCGGGAAAAATAAACTAGCGTAGGATCAAGTTCGGTTAGACTAAAAAGCTTCCCGGTCTTTGCCATTATGTTAGATGTAGTTAGATAAGTAAGCCTCTGACTAGCCAGGGATTAAAGACAAGTGCGTGTGGTTATGCCCAAATGATGATTTACCTCCCTCTGACAAACCTTTGAGCAATAATCGTCGCTAGGAACGAGAGGCTGAGCGAATTTAGCTGAAGTATGGAGAGGCTGAGCAATATTAGCGGAAGGTGTAAAAGCCTGTTCTAGTTGCACTTAATGTTGTTGTTGTTGTTGATGTTTTATGCTGCAGGGATCATAGCGAAAAGGGGAAGTAGGAGTTTAATGGACTAAAAGTAGACAGTTAGTATGGCGCGCCCAGTTTGGTTCACGTCATATAGATAGACCGTATCTGAGGGCAAATACGTAAACGGGTATGAAATCGGCTATGTACAGTGCTATCTATCAAAGAACCAAATTAAGGCTTTTTTTCCAATTAACTAATGCCCTACGCGTATATAGCGTGTTTTTTGTTCTGATATAGTTTCCGGATTGGCGCCAGCAATTTACTAGACGAGGCGCCAAGAAATGGCTTAAAGTAACCCGCCAACGTTAGACACGCCGACGTCCACGCCCATATTCAAAAGATTCGAACAAAGACGTGGAATTTGTAACACTAAGGTCGCCCAACTGCCTTAGCGTATATATTAGGCAGAAGATAAAGTAACTCAAATTGTTTTCGCTGCTGGCGTCTTTTGAACAATTCGATCCAAGGACAAACACTTTTTTGCATCTAGCAATCCAGGAAGGCAATTTTTGTCGCGCTCGCTCAGATAATGAGACACCCATTGATTCAACTTTGACACGGAACAACAAGCGCGAAGGCAGATGACGATGGTTGTGTGACAAACCCTAAAGTTTGCGTCTAACTGATGCATCGTCACTGCAATATGCCTTTCAGGACGGAATTCATTTATAAGACATAAGTTGCCTGAACGGAACTTGGCGAATCAACCAAGCACGAAGCTTTGAGATGTTGTCCTCGTCAAGTACGCCCCAAATATTTCGGAGTAGTAGGACGCTTTTGAGGTCATATAAAATCGCCGCCCATAAGTGTAATTTTTGCTGCTAATTTCTACAAAACGAATGCAGCAAAGATAACACAGATATTTGTTTTAACAATATGGCAGACTTTTCAGAGGCGTCATAAAAGTGCCTTCAAAAAAGTTCGTTTACAAACCACCTACTTTATGGCTATATATAAATATATATATATATATATATATATATATATATATATATATATATTAGAACGCACCACAGTTCTCTAAACATATAGCCTGGCCAGAACTAGTACGTTTTTTGACAATTTTATGGCAAATTAAAAGAACAGCGGTGTGATAGCATAATTAAAATACTTTCTAGGTTGACTCTCAGCCAAGATTTAACGTCCATGGGACTGCTTTGCGCATTGCTTCATAGACGGACCCCCATAAAAACAACGGTGGGGCTCGAACTCGAGCACCTATTTGTCTCCTCCGGTCGCGAGGCGCAGGCGAATGCACCACGCCACCGGGCTCGACCGTGATAGCATAACTTTAGAACCTTGTCTTTCAAGCGTGGGTTCATTTCGAAGGCTTCGGGTTAACCGAACAGGCGGTATATCAGTATCAATACTATTCCTCATTAGTAAACAAAGAAGAAGAAAAAGATGATGAACAATGAAATTTACGCACCAGTCCAGCAGCATAAGTCAAGTGATAGTGTAAACACAAGTTATTGCTATAAACTTAAACATGTTATTTAGCACGCCTACAGGTAACATGTATAGTATTGCTATTATCAAGTAGTTCTACTGGTAGTTATTGTTGTTGTTACGGAAGTACCTCAAAGTAAAGTGAGCCACTACTACCCTGTATCATTACGTCACCGGGAGTTTTAGACGGGTGAAGGCGACAGGGCGAAGGCGTGAAGTTGCCACGTCAAGCGGCAGGCTAGATAAGTTAGGATCTGAAAGATCTAGGAGATAAGAGGAGCTGAAACAGAAGCTCTTTTCTGCTTTCTCTCTCTAGCTTTCTCTCTCTCCCTCCCGGTCTCCCCATCTCTCTCTCTCTCTCTCTCACACACACACTGTCGCTCTCTGCCTGCCACGAATGTACAATGTGCGCTGTTGTCATTTAACCTAGCCAGCCCAGAATATTGACACCAGCATCGGAAACAGAGAGACGACAACTTGTTGTATGTGTGTGTGTGTATAACAAGTGTAGCCTTATCGCCCAGTGGTAGCACTATTAGTTCTCTATGACACATCTGACTGGGAGTGACCCCTCCCCAGTCCGTAACGTCGGTGATAGCATGGACCAGTCTTGCGGGCAGCCAGCACACAGATGCGGTGCCATTCGAGTGGGCATTCGAGTCAGCCACAGGAACGGTAATAAATAGCAGGCAAAGCAGCACCAACAGCGACAGTAATAAAACAGACAGCCATCGTGTCAACAACAACAACGACAACAACAGCTACAGCAACAACAAAACAACAGCTACAACAACAACAACAGCAACAACAACAAAAACAACAACACAAACAACAGCGACGACAACAACTGCGATAACACAAACAATAACAGCACACATTAACAACAAAGACTAACAACAATAAGAACGACGCGGCAACGACGACGATGACGACAATAGTACCAACGTGAATGCCAAAACACAACAGACAACGAGATGTAATGAAAACCAGTACGCCAGTAAAAACAATAATAGCTATCAATAACAAGAGGAGAGAGAGAGAGAGAGGGAGCTGACCATCAGACCTACAACTCCATCAAAAAACCGCAAAGTAAAGTGCAAAACATTTCCGCTGGTTTTCAAATAAATTTGCCGTGCCACAAGTGTAATCGGTCCAATGAAAAAAAAAAGCTATCAATAACTAATATCGGTGGCGGATATGGCACTAACGCCTGCACCAACACGTGCAAGTAAAACGGGCATATACTATATATATATATATATATATTCGCTACACCGTTATAGGGCCCTGGTATAAAAGGGTGATATATGTACACACGAATAGTGTCAAATGTCAAGCAAATGGAAGAAAGAAATTATATATATATATATATATATATATATATATATATAACGTGTGGATAATAACGTTCAGCAAAACAATAGCCCATCGGGACATTTCTTCAAGAGAACACCTTCAGAAGTATAGTAAGCGAATAAATCGAGGTGCTTTTCCTGAAATATTACCTCATACCTGATGCCAATAAGTGAGTTATTCACATAAATACAATGCATTCACAATACGTTTCTGTGTGAATAAATGCGAGTTGCAGAAACGCGCGGATGGTGCTGATGAAGATGAAATCATAGTGTATATATATATATATATATATATATATATATTGCAACCATAGATGCGATAGTGGTATAATAAAAACATGACTTATTATATTTAAGATACAAATTGACTATCTATATGAAGTGCGTCGTAGCCATACCCTCGCTATCGGCACGCTAAGCAAAAAAGCAACGAATAGATAAGAGCGGGCTACATGCTGCCCGCAGACAAAAAAATATTTAGTCCTCACAGCAGCTTCCTGAATCACTACTCCAGTGGAGAAAGCCACCCAACCTAACGCCTTATATATACATATATATATAGATCAAGCTTCGGATGTACCAATAAACTACAGTACGTGTTCTTATTATTATTATATTGGAGACACTCGGTCCCATCAGCATATGTATAGCGAGAATCCTAAACGATATCGGAAAACGCATAAAAGATGTTACGGGCGATCTACAACTCGGTTACGTTTTTGACACAAATGATGGGTTTGGCCGTTTGCAGACGGAACGCGGCTTTTATCGTAGTAAAAAGATATTAGAGATTGATACAAAAATCGTCGTTTGAGTAATTAATAAATGTGAATAAAGACCATAGAAGGAACCATACCAATAATAGAAAAAGACATAACGAAATGCATATCTTGTTATGACCAGATATCGTCGGTGCAGTTTCCGCAACAACAATAACAACAACGACATCAACAACAACATAATGAGCAACATCAACAACAACAACAATACGGTGAATCTGGGTAAAACAACTCGCGGACATATTTCCGCTCACTGACCGTGTTTGTGTTTGTTAGCCAGTTCAGTTCGGCCCAGGGCGAAAAGCTAAGTGGAACAAGAAAGGGTAGATCTGAGGCTGAAATGGCAGCTCCGTCACTTCGCTATCCGAGAGAGATGTGTCAAGGACAAAATAGAGTTTAAACTCTAGCCGTGATGATAACACGTCACTGCTACAGTGGCACGGGAGCCGACACGGCCGACGAATAACATATCTAATCACGTCACACCCACGTAGAGCCATTGGCTTTGCTGCACTCATTCTACCGATGTATATGTAATATATAAGACAACTCTTAAACAAAATGTGCAAATATTAGCAAAAGTCGCTTCAAAATTGATCGATACGTCGCCACTGTATTCTTTAAATGCGTTCTGTCAACGAATAGTGTTTTAAACGTAATTAAAGTACTACACATAAGGTAACGTTGGCAAATGCTAGCACAGAGCCCAGTTAGCATAACTTACATAAAATGCGTTATGTCGGCTCGAGCCAGCGCCTAAAACGCCAGACACGCGAATCTATATATATATTTTCAATTTTTTTTTCAATTTCAAACGTGGTTTATTCACGGAACTGCATTTCACAATGCTTAAGTTCTCGGTTAAAAAAAAAATGGTTGAAAAAATATGAATCAAACAACAAAGCAGATAATTACTCTCGACAAAATCCAAGGAGTGCTTTGTATAAGCACTTTACACACAATGGTATTACAGTGGTTAATGATTTACACAAGAACTACAAAGCAGCAATTGGTGCGTTTGTTAGAACGCCGAACACCACATGAGGCAACAAACTTGCAAATATAACACACAAACGAAGTAGTCCACTAGTACAGCATCAACACAACTTACAACAACTATGTCTAAAAACATGTGGATAAATACAATCAAACTAGGTGTGTCCTCGTATACGAAGCACAACATTTGTAATACCAACTATACCTAGATCACACGCCTGGTTCCGACTGTGAAATTAACAGCCACTGCTTTAACTCGCGAGAGAAGAGGTGCTTCGTGGTGAGGCATCTTATGCGTTTAGGAATGCGGGTCCAGGTTTCAGGAAGGCGGTACGCAAGTGCGTGTTGACTAGACTTCAAGGATACAGAGGGCACTGCAAAAGTTGTTGCGCGCCTACCTGATGTTCGACTCAGGGTAGGGACTAGTGCAAATGCAATCTCCATAGGCACAATACTACGCGAAATTTTGTACGCTAACATTGCAACCCGCAGAAAGTAAATGCTTTCTACCGTGAGTAGGTTAAAACGAATGAGCAAGTCACGGACCGAATCCCTTCGCCTTCTAGCAAAAATGGCTCTAATTGCATCATTCTGTATCACTTGTGCTCTTCGGAGAATTCCGTCGTAGCTACCTCCCCAGAGAAGGATTCCATAGCATAGAACTGGTAAAAGCACGGCCTTGTACACCAGAAGTAAGCCCTCTGTGGGTACCCCAATCAATTTCATTTTACACAGCGTAGATATTACAGCATAGCACTTTGGTGCAATGTAATCCAGATGGGGATGCCACCTCATGTTTTCCTGGAGAACGAGCCCCAGGCACCTAGCGGTCTATATATATATACATATAAAGACGCGGGATAGAATCGCGACAACGATGGGTAATAATGCCACTATAAAGTCTAACTAGTCGTATGTGATTTATCAATAGTGCTTTCTGCAATATTTGTAGTGGGTTTGTCGCTACGCCATTTTTTAGCCGCCTTGCTAATTGCCAATTTGATGGTAATAAACGATATGCGCGCTCAGTTTAGCTCTTCTGGAACGTGCTAGGACTTCTTAGCGTTGACCATACACGATTAGCTGGGTTACAAGCGGAAGATTAATAATATTTTAAATAGACCAAACAAAACAACAACAACAACATCAACAACAACAACAAAAAAAGTAACAACAACAACATGAGACGATGACAGCAAAACAACAGTCAACAACAGCGACAGCAGCAGTAGTAGTAGCAGCAACAATAACAATAACAGCAATAACAACACAACAACAACAACAACAACAACAAAATTAGTAACCATAGATTCCAAGCAAAATTCTAATATTATTCTCTAATTAATTGGCTATCCGGCTTGTTCCGGCCCTGAATAAATAATACTCTTGATATGCACGAAACACATGCTTTATCGTATTGGTTGCTGCCTATTAGGTCTGGCGTTGTAGCTATTTGTCGACCGGTCGGCGGGTTAGCTTAACGCGCACCATTGTCAATATCGATAGGGCATCGATCATCGCTAAGTAATTAGTTAGCGAGAAAATGACGGAGCCACGCAGCCGAGCCAGTCAGGCCAAGCGAGTCTGTCCGACGTCGTGTCCACCTTTTGCGGCGGCTCACGTCACGAATACGCAGTCTCGTTCGTTTTGTCGTAAAGGTCTGCTAACTTTATACATAAATATGGACGACTACGCAGGATGAACGTAAGAGGTAAAATGTATTGGCAGAATTTTGGCAAGTATATTGGCTAGAAGAGTCCGAAAGGAGTGAATTTAGACTTTTTGAGAACGGCGTAAAACGGAAGAACCCAGAAACTCGTCTAGGCTATCTAGGCTTGTTAATATCGTAACGCTTTTGCTGTCGATTGACGTCATCTTAACGTTACGTTGTTGCACGTGACACTGCGGTTAGCTGTTGTTGCTGTTCGTTTTTTGAACAAGATCATTTAGTTATTAGAAAGCCGTAAGTAGAAAGCCGAAACCGTAGCATCACAAGCTAAACACTTCCCATGTGATCATAATGTAATGGCCACCCCATCAGGTCTTGCTTTGCCAGCAGACACTAAACCCTTCGACTCAAGGGGTGATATACCGGCCCGCCTAAAATTCCTTCCAATCACACGGTTTAGTTCAGTATATCTCAGCGATCTACACGCGCTCTTCAGGCAACTCATTTGGGTATAGGCTACTTGAATCTACCATTTTTTCACACCACTTGCACAAAAATGACTTGCAGACAAGAGCGCCGACCCTGTACGGCTAAGAACATGACGCGGTCTCTTTGGAATACAAGCCCCTCTAAGACCCCTTTGCTCCTTTTTTTGCATTTGAGCCCATCTAGGTTATACAGACAGAGTCGAGCCCGGTGGCGTGGTGGCATGCGTCTGCGCCTCGCGACCGGAGGAGACACATAGGTGCGCGGGTTCGAGCCCCACCGTTGCACATTTATATTCATGGGGGTCCGTCTACGAAGCAATGCGAAAAGCAGTCCCATGGACGTTAAATCTTGGCTGAGAGTCAGCTCCGAAAGGTTATACAGACAGAGATGTTCTTCTAACGGGCCTGGTTCGAGCATGATTCTAAAAGTGTCTCGCGCTTTTATGGTTTAAAATTGAGATTGAAACGCTTTATTCAAATTAGAAAGAAAAATATATATTTGCATATATGCATGCATGTCATGTGATCAACATGTCGTTATAATCTGAATGTAGTGCAGGGTGTTGGCGGCCCCTAACACTCATGAATATGCCTAGAGATCCTCCAAGGGTATAGGTCACTGATGAGTCCCGTAGGGGCATACACTGACACGTGACTGATGCATGGATGGAGTCCCATCACTTTAAACTGGCGCCCGAAGACGGAGGCGATGTACCTAACAGGCAGAAAGAGGACGGCCGGCATTAACCTCGTGATGGCGGGCCACCCGATAGAAATCAGAAAGAAGCTAAAGTACCTTGGAGTCATGCTAGACACTGGACTGACCGGATCGGCACAAGCGAAGTACGTGGCCGAAAAGGCCCAAAGGGCCCTGAACCTGGCGCGGATCATGCCTAGGGTCGGTGGGGTGGCTAAGGTAAAAAGAAGGCTCCTGGCCTCGGTGGCCGAATCAACGGCGCTATACGCAGCCCCAGTCTGGGGGGACATAGGCAAGGCGGACGGCGAAAAATAGGGGGGCACTAAGGTCGACCCAACGAACGCTGGCAATCAGGGTAAGCCGGGTGTATCGAACAGTCTCGACCGAAGCTATCCTGGTCCTAGCCAAGATGCTGCCTTGGGACCTTCTAGTGGTTGAACGAAGTAAAATGTATCTAGACGAAGGTCTGGATCTCACCAGGGCCAGGAGTGCCACCATATTGGCCTGACATGAGGAATGGGCGCAGGTAAGACCCGGTGTGACCACAGGGAGCTGGACCAAGAGTCTGATACCGGACCTCAAAGTATGGTATGACCGCCGACACGGGGAGCTTACCTACTGGACGACTCAGGTTATGACCGGACACGGCCAGTTCCAGAGCTACATGTCAAAGATCAAGAAGGCCATCAGGAATATCTGCGTACTGTGTGACTCTGGAGAAACGGACAACGTAGAGCATACTTTCTGCGGTGTGATGCTCTCAGGGGAAGCACGGGACGCAGCTCCAACCGCCGTGAAAGGCCGCGAAGGAGATGGTCGCGCATATGATGACTTCGGCTGAGGCATGGAGGGAGGCGACGAACTTGTTCGACGCCGTTTTGACACCCAGGACAGCCAAGGAAGCGGCCAGGCGGGAGAGGTTTGAGCGGGTCTCTCGGGAGAGTGGTCGAGACGAGGAAGCCGAGGGAGGGAGGAGGTGGTGGGGAGCAGCCAGGCCCTCATGGTCTCGATGCACCCTCACAGGACGGATTACAAAATGGCATCACCCTATCCAACCGCAGGTAGACATGCGGGATGATAGTCAGGGATAGAGCTGATTGAAGGAGAACGGCAGAGACGCCTCTCCCACGGCTTCGAAGTAATGCCAAAGTAATACCGAGCCTGGGGGGTGGGAAGGAATCCGGGTTTAGTGGGTTTCCGAGTCTCACACTAGTCACGCAGGCTGCTAGTGGTGCATGTGCATCATGCATTCCCAAAACCTCCCAGAAAAAAAAGTCGCTGATGAAGCGCTTGCGTGCGATGAACGCAGGCACGATCTAAAGTAAGATTTACACTTAAGCAAAGCCTACCGGTGGATGCAATAATGGCCGCCTTATCCTAAACGTATTACTGTTTCTCATGCTGATGTTGCCTAGCGGGTGTTGTGCGCCTCCGAAACAAATGGAGACCGGAACGATCAGAGCGTTGGCATCAAATGAGCATGGTGCTGAGCTGAGGCGAGGGTAAGGCTTTAAGTCAATCCCCACTGAAGTTTTCTTATGCCGCTAAGAATACGGCGCGGTCTCTCCGGGAAACAAGCTCCCCTAAGATCTCTCTGCTCTTTTTTGCTTTTGAGCTCATCTAGATTATACAGACAAATATGTTCTTCTAACGGGCCTGGATCCAGCATGGTTCTAATAGTGTCTCGTGCTTCTCTGATATCATGTCTTATTGTGGTCGAACTGCCTCCTAGCTAGAAGCAGCGTAGCAGACAGGGACTAGGCCAATAACTTTGCTAAGTCCCAGACCACCTTTACATATTGGAATTATTATTATTATTACTATTATTATTCCGAGGCCGAGTGGCTGCAGTGTAATGGGTGCAAAGTGATAGCTTCTTGATAATTAAAAATACTTCTTTCGTTTTTCAAAATCCGTGCGTTCTGCGACCCATCCAGTTTCAACTGCGCTTATTTTTCTTACCGAATGTCTACCCAGTCAGACCAGCTAATTGATTCTGTCATCCACTCGTGTCGGTCTGGCGGTATCCACTGATGTGATTGTGCAGCACTTCGATCGGTAAACCGTAGATTCTTTAAACTACGGCATGGCGGCGGCAGTCATGGCGTGGCCTTCCGCGCAGATAAACGGACCTTCTGCTGCCAACCTCTCTTATTGAGACTTCTGTCTTAATAACAATAAGTCTAATAGGCCGGGGATGTATATATATATATATATATTATCTAACAACTATATAATTATTATTGGCTTCAGTGGGTGCAATGGTGGTAGCTTTTTAACAATTCAAAATACTTGTTTCGTTTTTCAAAATTCGCGCGTTCTGCGACACATCTAGATTCCATATATATATATATATATATATAATCGGGTTTTCTTCCTCTCAGTCCATGGCACTTTTGCACACCTGTACCCGGTGTTTACACTAGTATAAGCGGGTGCGTAGGCGCAGATGGTTGTTACTAACCTTTGTGAGCAGCTCTAGTTTGGTAGCGCTGGTTTATTATATATATATATATATATATATATATATATATATATATACATACTTAGATGCCATAGATTTGATCATTTTGATCATTTTCCCCGTATTCAGCAGTAGCCTTAACAGCCCTCGAATGGGCCACGACAGAATGACAATATGAATTCGTTGCCATCCAACCGATATCGTATGCATTGCCCCCCTTACCACCATTAAGTGGCCCCGGGAGAGTAAGTTACTATTGGGAGTTAACACCGTCTGACTAACTTTCATGTGGGCGCGTGAAGGTCCCCGTAGCGCGCGGAAGTCACGCACCAGCGGACCAACGCCGGAAAGAGAGTCATAGGTACTCCCGTATTTTGGGTTGGCTCTTTGCCGGATCGGAAACCACGCGGGAGAACCCCATGGGTTACCTCTCCGTTACCAGCGGTCGCCACGTAGAGGCGTCCAACCCTGTAACTAATCCTGTTGTCTCTGAACCTTGGGGCGTCGTTATGTTTGGTCCATCGACGAGGCATTTGGCAACCATAAGAGAGTCTGGCAAGGTTGAGAAAGACTGCGTACACCTTATCTCGAGCGCCAGCTTCGCAGCCATCCCAATTGGGTGGCCTATCTGGCTACCGTCTGAAAAAGTCACCGCCTTACGCCTTCCCTTGCAGCCACTTGTGAATCAAACCGACGTGCAACACCCGTTGCAGCGTCTGGCACCCATTAAGCTGTGTCGCTGGGTGTTCGTGCGTTGCGTGCATCTGCGTGCACAACACGGCAGTACTCAATGCGCTTGCGACAGTGACATCCCGCACGATACGGCCGTGTCATGCCAGACACCGTCTTCTTCTGCACGTTACTAGAGCTATGCCAATCATTCTCAAAATCTCACTGTTTTTAGTTTATTACCTCAGTTTACCTGCTAGTCTGAGTTCGCGATCTTAAAATGAGTGCACGGCGGCGCGGGTGGCGTTATCAGACTGATAATTATTTGTAGACTTATTAATTTATGCTCTACTTTGACTTGTATTTTTCTACAGAAGATAAGTATTGTTTTACCCTCCTTCACCTTACAGTTTTATTTCTCTCTTTTACTCGCTCATATCTCTCTCTCTTATGTTCATGCTAATATTCGCTCTAAGCCTATATCGGATTGCCGTAGAGCTTTTCATAGTAATTCATCTGAAAGCATCGACAGAAAGGGCGATGTTCGGGATAGTTTGGCGACAAAATCAAATAACGATCACAAAACGGGACGTGGCGAGAACAGTCTTCACCTCGGGCACTAATCATTAAAGGGGCTAAACAGTCAGAAACTATTGTAACCCACACTAACATGCAGCGCCCTCAAACGGGGTCAAGGTTAGCGCATCAGTTCTTTTCCCACTTCCCTGCCGAGTCCAATGAGCTATTGTGCGTACTGTAGGCCCTCTGATTGTAGCTCCAACGGAGACTAAACCCATGGTGGCTTGCACGCTTTTCTACGCTGACCATCAAGGACGGCCCGTGCTGTTCCCTCCGACCTAGACCACGTCTCTATAGATAAAGGTGTGAGCTCACACCAGGTCTGCATCCAGGCGAAGATTGTCTGCGATGGTTACTGATCTGTCGTACAACAGGACCCGGTCCGGGCACCGGACAGGACGTTAAGTCATACACCCGTTCCTTAGAGGAAACAAGTGGAGTCTGGCCCTGTCAACGTTCAAAGCACCTCCAAAAATGAAGTTCTCGATCCTTTGCTCGTGTAAGGCGTATGAGATCGCCGACCATTCTCTCTCTGGCCCCGCATCGGCAAGTTTATCGCCGCAGGGGGCATTTTGCTGTGCGCGGAAGTCCAGTCGAGCATCTAGGTCCATGAGCGGAGGACAACTGCATCAGGCAGCTCTCGTCCGCTTTACGTAACAAGAAATTGGGCCAGCTCAAGGAGGGAGTAGTCTGCACCTCGAAACAGGTGGTTGAGACGCGGCGCCGAAGGTGATGACTTCAGAAGATAAGGGCCTCAGTGAGAACCTAAAGCAGTGCCGAACATCGCATGTTTTAGCTTGGCCAGCCAGTCTTGTAGGCCAGACGAAACCCCCTGCGAGAATTGGGGCACCGCTGACTAGGTTCGTCTGGAAGATCCTGCACCATGAAAGAGCTTACAGTACATCAGAACCAGCAGACGCTCCCGCAGCATGAACGTCAAACTTGGCTGAGTAATATATATATATATATGTAAACCTTACCTTGAGTTGCCTTTATGGGTTTAGGGTTGGCCTGCTTCCTTCTTGACGTGATCCTGTCCGTAGGATCCATTCGGATGTCTATTTCACTGCTGTTGATGCGACGATAGCAGGGCAAGGAAACGTGGGCTTGCTAAAGAGCGATTTGCAGTTGTACTGCGACAGCGCACTTCAAACTCACCGGTTTCCCTTAAGGGTGCCGGGGGTTCCCGGGAAATGTCTGAGTTCATTTACACAAGCCCGCTGACAAACACGCACTTTAAAACCGCAGGTACACAACACGACACGGCACTGCACGACACCTCAGAGGACCTTCTGTTTGATCAAATGTTTAACGACGCCCAGTAAGTCGCCCTTGATAGCGACAAACAACTTGTTCACCTAATCACTCAGCTACCGCCCGACAATGATATGATGGACTGATGGATGATTGACTGAATCACCTCAAGCTCACTAGCAACAATTGTAAATCTATCTGTCAACAATTCACTCACTACACTGAGGACCAGAGGACATTTAAAGTCCGATTCGTTACCGCGTGCGAGCCGATCCTGCACTTAAGCAAGGCAAGAGCAAATGACCACACGGGCAGTGTCAATTCTCAGACGTTAATGTCGGTGGTTTTAAAGCACGGGCGCTGCCTGCAGTCGTGCACGTGCCAATTTCCCGCACCAGGATAGAATTCATGGGGGGATACAGCGTTTCCTCTTCTTCCTCCTCGTCCTGCATAATCATGATTTTGAGGGACATGACGGTGATGATTCGCTGGCCGTCCTGGCAACGACGGTGGCTATGTTGTTGTTGTGGTTTATGTTGTTGTTGTTGTGGCTGTTATTGTTGTTGTGTTGCTGGGCGGGCCTCGCCCGACTTGACACGCCGCAGCCGTTCCCGTCCGGTAATCACTTCCAAGGTGGATCGGAAGAATTATTTCGGTGGTAAAATTACTTGTGACGTGGAAGGGGTGGCATCAAAAACTTGGTATCGTTTGGCGGGTAGTAAGCTAGCTCAGTAACTTTAATTAATTTAGCCGACTGGCTGTGTGTGCGCGTAGTACGAATTGACAATGAGGATCACTGAAGTAGTAGTAGTATTTGTGTTGGTGGTGATGCCGACTGCAAACTTTCTCTGCTGAACTAGACTGAACTAGAACACAGGTAAACACCGCGGACGTTCGCGATCCAGCGATTTCATCGGCAATCTTCTGAGCTTCTGCAGCAACTTGTCCTGCAACAACAGCAACATTGCCATCCGAGTAAAAGGAGCTGCATTATCACACCAGCAACACCGAGCGCCTACAATAACACTAGACGGAAGCCGACTGAAGCCGCACCTGCGGACCGAAGTTCGACCGCTCGACCACAAAGTACCACAGCTAGCACACGTCCACAGATCCACTTCTGGCGCCGCTGAGAACTCATCCACCACGATCCTGCGATCAAGCGAGGGACGAAGCCAAATTCCGTCAGTCCACACGATTCCGCCAAGCCAGCTGACGGCGGGAGCAACAAAACGCGATTACTAGTAGTAGTAGTAGTAGTAGCAATAAGTCATCGTCGTCGTCGTCATTGTTGTTGTTGTTGCTGCTGTTGCTGTTGTTGTTGTTGTTGTTGTTTTTGTTGTGGTTGTTGCTTCTATAGTTTTTGTCGTCGTTGTTATTGTTGTTGTTGTTGTTGTTGTCGTTGTTGTTGTTGCTGTTGTTGTTATTGTTATTGTTGTTGTTGTTGCTGCTGTTGTTATTGTTGTTGTTGTTGTTGTTGTTGTTGTGGTTGTTGTTGTTGTGGTTGTTGTTGTTGTTCTTGTTGTTGTTGTCCTCCTCGTGGATTCTTGCAATGACTGCAGCAGCGCCGGCGGTAGTTGCAGTGGCCGCCTGCCTTACGACCTCATACTTCGATGGCCGACCGGCAAGCTGCTGCTGTTCGAGGCTCCGCGCGCCACTCCGCGTACAGCGAGGCCAGGCCAGGCCAGGCGAGGTGAGGTAAGGCAAGGCAAGGCAAAGCAAGCCGATTGCCCCCGTTCCCCTCCTGTCCTTACTCTCCCCCGCGTGCTCGGCGTAGTCAATCGTTCAACGACGACAAACGGCCCGCCACCTCCCACACCACCACCACTACCACTACCACCACCACCACCACCACCACCATTACCACCACGACCACCACCATGATCGCCACCCACCCATCATCACCCGTCCGGCCACGCGGACGACCCGTTGCGCGAGGGCCCGCCAATGGGCGGTGCCAATGGGGCGCATGCGTGCCTTGACCACGCTGCCAACTCGTAGCGCCACCGCTAAAGCTAGCGGACGAAAGCCGTCCGCCGCTGTGATCGCTGCTGCTGCTGGCCGCCGCCGCTGCAGCAGCAGCAGCAACCGTTGCCAGTGCAGCTGCAGCGCCGCCGCCGCTGTATCTCACTCTACCCTGCCCCGGTGCGGCTGTTGCCAAGCGGTCGGGGGCGGCTCGTCCCCATAGACGCTACCAATGTTGTTGGTACTGGTGGGCCTGCTACTGCTGCTGCTAATGCTGCCGCCAACCAGCCAGTCACTGAGTCAGTCAGATAGTCGTGTGTCAGTAAGCCGTTGGCGGCAGGCCGTTGCTGTCGCATTGTCTGTGTTGTCATTGCAGCTATCATTGTCTAAGCACGAGTTCGCACCAGTTGTAGGCGGCGTTGTCTTCTTGTTATGTGGTAGTAGTAGTAGTAGTAGTAGTATTAGTGGTAATAGTAGTAGTAGTTTGTCAAGCCCGGTGGCGTGGTGGCTTAAGCCTGCGCCTCGCAACCGGAGGAGACATATAGGTGCGCGGGTTCGAGCCCCACCGTTGCACATTTGTATTTATGGGGGTCCGTCTGTGAAGCAATGTGAAAAACAATTCCGTGGACGTTAAATCTTGGCTGAGGGTCAGCTCGAAAACTTTACTTTATAGTAGTAGTAGTTGTTGCAGAAGTAAGTGTAAAGTTTTCAGGCTGACCACCCTCAGCCATGATTTAACGTCGTCCACGGAACTGTTTTTCACATTGCTTCGTAGACGGACCCCCATAAATACAAATCGGTGCAACGGTGGGGCTCGAACCCGCGTACCTATCTAGTGTCTCCTCCGGTTGCGAGGCGCAGACTTAAGCCACCACGCCACCGGGCTCGACTATGTGGTAGTAGTAGTAGTAGTATTAGTAGTAGAAGTAAGAGTAGTTATCGAGGGTTAGTCGAGCTTGATGGCGTGATGGCATTTGCGACCGGAGGAGGTGCGTAATGTGTATATATACACATAGGTGCGCAGTCTCGAGCCCCACCGTTGTACATTTGTGTCTATGGTGAATCAATGCGAAAAGCACTCCCGTGGACGTTCAATCGTAACTGAATGTCAGCCCAAAATGTTGAAAAAATGATCGAGGGTTAGCCTCGTATTGCAACAGCAGCCGTGGGGGGGGGGGGGTAATTGTTGCAGATGCTGCGAATGTAACTGCAGAACGTCTAGGCTTTGGCGGCATGGTCTCGGGAGAGTGGAGGAGGAAGGAGGCTAGTGCGCTAGTCATGCTCGTCATCTATCGGGGTGTCGCCGGTTTGATTCCCGTTGTTTATCGAATTTTCGTTGACCAATGCTCATTGAGAGTAGCAATACACCATATCGCTGATAGTAACAATACACCAAATCGCAGCGGCCATGCTGCTGCCACTGCTGGGGAAGCCCCAGATATCTCCAGAAATTTCCAGCCCTCCCTGCATGAAATATATGCCTCAAGGCGGTTCCAAGGCCATGAGAAACAAAACCTACTAGTCTAGAAACTTTCTTAAACAACTCTTAGTTGGATAGACAGACTACCGAAACTAACACAATCTTCAGAAGCAACACTGTAGTGTTGTGGGGTTAGTCGTCGTAGAAGTAGTGTCAGGAGCTGTTGACGCCGTAGTCACAGGAAAAGAGAGGAAGCAGGCTAAAGCGTCTGTAGATGCACATACACACGCGCTGATCTCTGGCGGGGGGGGGGGGGGGGTATGGTAGGCAACGAATCGAAGCTAACAACCTATGAATTAGGCCTACTTGTAGCCTCATCTGACTGCTCCACGGAGATCTTACTCCCTCTTCACCTTACTGAAGCTCCCGCCATTTATATATATATCTCCCTTCCTTGTTAAGGCTAAGAATGAGTTCTACTAGAACCCACCAGCGACGAGTGGAATACAAACATTAACAGACGCAAGTGTCGCGGAGCAAAGCAAATGGCGACCAACTGGTAGTCGGTTCTTCGTCTAGTTCGATCTGTACACTCGTATATGAAGAAATGTGGCGTAGTACATCAATGTACATGCATGCGTACATCGTGGGCCATGCAAAAGCTTTCTGCATATTTTTTTTCATAATCTGTAGAAATCTTACTCCGGTGAGAATATTTTGCCAGGCATATAAAATAGCTCTTTGCTCCTGTTGAGTCGCTTGTAGACTTGAATGCCGGCTTAGGTAAAGTAAGCCTAAAATTAAACACGTTATGAATGCTTGGCATTTAGTTGCTAGCGCCATTGGCGGTAATTGTTTGCGGCAACTGACAACAATTAGGTCCTTAGAAAATATTTTCTGTAACAAAATTTAGTACGGCAGAAAGACGAGTCCGCTCCCTTAGGCTAGGTGATGCTTATGAGTTAGGTGTCAGCATCAGTATATGTTGTTATACTGGTCATGTATATATATATATATATATATATACAGGTAGTTCAATAAGTTCTTAGAATGAGCTTCTTAGAATTCGAATTTTGGCACGCTTTCACCGCTAATAGGAACTGCAACTTTTCGACTGCTAGCACTCAATATATTATGGTGATTGGCCGTTGCGATTTCGTTTGATAGCTTTTCCCGTGCAACGTATCGGCGTGATTTTTAAAAATGGAGAAAAAAGAGTTTCGAGTGGTTATCAAGCATTTTTATTTCAAAGGTTGGAATGCGACCCAAGTAAAAATTGAGTTAGACGAGACGTACAGTGACTCTGCGCCATGTTTTGCCACTGTTTCCAACTGGATTAATGTGTTAAAAAGAGGTCGCAGGAGCACCGAGGATGAACTACGTCCAGGAGGCCAAAAAACGGCAACTGATGAGGAAAACGTAGAGAAAGTGCGAAAAATTCTTGGCACAGATAAGCGAATGAATATTAAGGAAATAGCGGAGGCATTAGGGATTAGTTTAGGCAGCGTGCATTTTATCCTACACGAAAACTTGAAGATGAAAGAGCTTAGAGCAAAATGGCTGCCGCATTTGCTCAACCAAGGCCAAAGAAGACGCGCCTGTTTTGGCTTTACAGCGAAATTTGGCCAAGATGTCGAGCAATCTGTCGGATTTTTGGTGCAGATTCATGACCGTCGATGAAAGCCGGGTTCATCACTACACTCCCGAGACCCAAGAAGCATCTTGCCAATGGTGTGCACCTGATGAAGGACCTCCGAAGAGGGGTGCGGACAACGGCATTGACCGGAAAGGTGATGGCTACAGTTTTTTAAGACCAACGTAGAATAATGCTGGTCGACTACTTTGAGAGCTGTAAAACGATCACAGGAGAATATTATGCAAGACTGTTGGACTGCCGTTAGCAAGAACTCATCGTGAAACGGCCCGCTTTGCAGAAGAAGGTTGTCCCGTTTCACCAGGGCAATGCTCCTGCACACAAGTCCCGGCAAGCATCGGCAAAACTGGCCCAACTGAGGTTCGAACTTATTGAACAACCCTCCTATTCTCCAGACCTGGCCCCCTCTGATTATTTCCTCTTCGGACATTTAAAGAATAGTCTCGGTGGAAAGCGTTTTTCCAGCAATGAAGAGGTTAAGGCTGCTGTCAATGCCTATTTTCAGTCTAACGACGCGGAATTCTACTCAAGAGATATGAAAGCTCTGAAATCTCGGTGGAAAAGTGTATGAGCTTCTCGGGGAGTATATCGAATAAGAAAAATTTAAAAACATGATTTGGAAAATTCTCGGTTTTCATTCTAAGAACTTATTGAACTACCATATATATATATATATATATATATATATATATATTTGGAAAAGAGGAGGTAGATTGTTCTAGTAAACTACTTTCGGTTCTAAAATATGAATAGGGTGTAAACGTACTGCATGATATTCCTTACTCGACCAGCACTCAGCTTTACAGGGCGAAACTCAAGCTTGGAAGCTTAAATCTTTATTTTTGCAATCTACAGGGATTTTGTGCCCCAGCTTTGAGCAGCCTTCCCACATCATAAGCGCGGATTATATATGAGAGCATTTTTTCAGCCTTGCGTGCCAGCGACAGATGCGCTGGCCTCCAGGCTCGAGGGGGCGAGCGTGTCGGTGATCGTCGCATCCCAAATAAGCGCCTTTCCCCTTTCAAAGGGGATAAGGGTGACACATTTTCCATACTGTATACCGTTGATCTGGAGCATATGCTAGAATTTTAGAATTATATAGCTCGCGAACATACTCACAGTTTAATTGCACCTTTAGATTCGGTGCCTTGTCGTTTGCGTTAAATACTTGTTAAGGTTCACTTTAATAACAGTATAATTTTCTAGGCGTTTTTTCTCACCTAATTTAGTTTAAAAAATAAATTAAATATATATATATATATATATATATATATATATATATATATATATATATATATATATGAAGATTTTAAACCCAGACTGAAGGTCAAAATTTCTGCTTAAATCGCAAGGAATAAGAACTTTGATATTTTAAGACAGTTAGAAACTGTACCGCTACAGTCGCTATATTAGCGCGTAATCAATGAGTATATTTTAAAATATTTTTAAAGTCTTGCAATAAGTAAATCTTGGTTAAGTCAGAAATCCGTGATGCAAGGAGCAATTATAGACTAAACATCTAAATATCTAAAATTTTTTGCTGTAAACAGATTGTGTAAAACCATTCGGTACAAAATAAGAAGTACTATTAAAAAAAGAATAGAAACATCGTCGGCAAACCGGCTTCCTTTCACGCAGGGAAACAATAAAACAATTTTTAAATTAAGACATTGATAAGCTTATGCTCCGATGTGTTTGATTAATAAATGTATAGATACATATACCTGTATATTTATACCCGTAATCCAAATGATTTACCATTTCCCGCTAATTTTAGTGGTGTGCCTCGTGCAAATATATATATATATATATATATATATAACACCTCGGCAAACATTACAACGGCAAAGTTTCAAAGAGCCGATTGGGTTATATCTATAAATTCCGTCTTCAGATATCATGCCACAACCCGTATTCTTCTACCTGCATTTTTCTATCTACTGGGAATCTGCTATTACAACGTCAGTTTGCGTTAGTATACTTTACAAAGACAATCAATGTATGGGCGCTGGAGGCGCACCAGTTAAATATCCGAATGTTTATAGAAGAAAATATAGTTTTATTCAAATCAGTGACCATTGATACAAAACAGTATTAGCTTTAATTATGTTGCTAATAAAAAACGTAAGATACGCAACTCAATAAAGATAATTAATTAGACAAATTGCAATTTGAAAATATTGATACTGATTGACAACGTCTCCGCCGACTCCAACAACGGCTAGAGTTTTTTTGTGTCAAAAGCTACGTGTATTTTGCAATTTAGAGTGCGGGAGTTCGTATTTTTGTATTCGTAATATTATATGTCGTCACAGAGGTCCGAAAACTCTATGCAAGGATAACCCTTCACGTCGACAGAAATGAGAATGAGTTATCCACTTACAGAGAGTCACGGACCAGTCTCTGCAGCTCCCTCAAGAGATATCCAGCGGTAGTGGTCATCCCGGCAAATGCTGGGTTCACTGGCATAAGGACAACCTTGAAGCGAGCCCTCGTGCAGTATCCAGACATACGGAAATGTGATTTAAACGCCGGAAAACAGGAAAAAACTCACGTTGTCCCACGGCTTCCATCAAAGAAGCCCGTCGCCCGAGATACAAGGCCTCAGCAGCCTACGCAACCGTGATCAAGAGGATTCTGCCAGCAGCGGGTGTTGATCTACAGGTCGTTCCACCCAAGCCCAGGTTAATATTAAAGCTTCAGAAAAAAGCAGGGTTAAAAGTTGCACCGAGAAGCAGAAAGACCCGCCTGACCGGCGACACGCGGTCATTGTTTTCGGGGCTGGCTGACCATCTATGGGGAGTCACACCTGAGTCAATCGCCGTGTTGAGGTCTCTGGAGGAGGCGTTGCGACCTCTGGTAGGACTGCTTTCTGTGACGGGTTTATTTAAAGGGCTTGCTCTGTAATGACAGATCTCGGAGAGAACAGATTTTAAATCAGAGTCAATGCTTTTTAAAATGTCACTCGCCGCTAGCTCTTGGTCCGCATCTTGCTGAACACAGTACGTAGAGCAGCTCAGCGAAGAGAAGTTCACCAAGATTATGTGCTCAGTCGCAGAGAACAGCGGCGACACGGCCTGGCTTTTCCTGTTCTTACTCGTGCCGGTTGTCCTCTGCCTTCCCAGGAAAACGAACGACGACCACTAATTACCGATAATCGTCCGGCAGTCCTCTTCCGGCTTGCTAAAACTTGCCTCTATCCGATTGACGATCGCTAATCATCGGGGCCTGACTCTTCGCCCTAAAGAGGAAGGATGGCTGCGTGAATCTATAACATACTCACACGCGATCCGGAGGCTACCGGCAAATATCTGCAAGAACAAAAAAACGTCTTATGTGCTCTTTGTGGCCATCAGCTTGAGTTTGCGACACCAAAGATTTGCGAGGCCGCTGTGCGTTCGACTCGTTCCTTCCTGAAGTCAGTTGCGCTCTGGAGTTACTCTTGGGACCAAGTTTGACTTCAAAAACTCCTTCAACAGTCTCCAAAGGAACAGCTGGGTGCGGTCGAAGCTTGGGCTCCGAGTATGTTCCAGCGGGTGACATTTAGCTTATGAAAAGCCCTCTTGCCTTCTTCTCCCGCATGACGTTATCACGTCCGCAAACTGGGTTGAAGCAGGGCGATCCATTAAGGCCTTTTTTCTTCCTGGCGATTAAGGAGTTAGCCAACTTTCTCGACTGCCCTATCGGAGATAGCTCTGGCAGCTTCCCTCCATAGTTCAATGCAACAGGCTGGAACCCTTTTCGATGCCGTAGCTTGTTGAAATCTAGAAACTCGACTTAAAATAGGTCGCCACAGAACAATCAAAGTTTGCAGCTACGAGCCAATCAAAACTGGGCTCCAGGGAGAAGAGTCGGCGACTCTACATGGGCAAATAGTCGAAAACCTAATTTCGGAATGTGCTACGGACTATAATAGGGCCCAGCTGCGCGTCGTCTCTTCCAAAGGGCGGGTGCGTGGCTCGCTGCTCTACCCTGTGCTCGGATCAGAACTCTATTAGACGACGAGTCAGTGAGGATCGCAGTCGCACAAGGCACCAGACCTTGGATGACATTATCAGTAGAACTATACTACCTAGTGGTTTACCGTGCGTTCTGGAGCCCTTCAGACTTAAAAGGAAAGCGGGAAGATACCTGCTGATTTGAATTTAACCTCGTTGGAGAGCGGTTGCAGTGCTCTGTTTGAGACGTGACGGTTATTGGCTCATTAGCCCCTTTAATTGTCAGTACTGGCGCGGCTCGGACTCGTCATGCTTCAACTCTAGCCCGGGATGGCAAGGTAAAAAGTTTAAGAACAATGGGGCAAAATAACAAGAACCCGGACGGGTTTTACTTATTTTTCTTTGTGTTTCTTGGCTGGCCGGGCCGTCCACTCGTGGTTGCTGCCGAAAGTCGACAAGCGGTAGGTTCTAGCCAGCTTCTCTATTTTTCAGGCAGCGCTTATCGCTAGTTGCGCAACGAGCCACTACGGTCTCGACCCGGGGAACTCTCCAGAGATGGCTAGTTGTTACACCCCCTCCCCGTTTAACGGTGCACAGGTTTGCAGGGACCCATGTGAAATGTTTCACATTTAAGATTAAATAAAATGTACGTTATGTATATTTTGTGTTAAATGTTGTACTGTCTATCTTCCATATATATATATATATATATATATATATATATATATATATATATATATGGAAGATAGACAGAACAACAAAGATCCTAGAGGCGGTTTATAGCAGTTATAACTCAGCTCGGGTGGAATAGAGCAGCCTAGGAACGAAGGTGATAATGAGACATGGCAACTTAGATTCGAATGAGGGGCTGCTGTATTTCCGATGTCGAACTACGGAAGATGACAGAATGGTGGTACACATTGGAGAAGGAAATCGAGGACGCAGATACACTTGAGGAACACGCCGGAATGGTACCGAAACGGGAGTGCCGAAGAAGTGATCAAAATATCAAGTTCAACGGGGCAAACCCCGTTTCCGGGAGAGGTATTTGCGTCATGGTAGTCTCAATAGGGTCTACTCCGGACAACGTCCTACTAGGAAAGCTTGCGTCGCAATTTCCCTCAGTCTTGGTCGTGAATGAAATGGACGCCAGGAAAGTTGGTGTAGTGCTTAAAAACAGTAAAGCCATAGCGCTCATTGACGGTTCATTCTAGACGGCGGCTCAACGCCACCTAGTCGTGAGCATGGATCTAGATTTCTAGGGGTACTACAAGCCGTTATCGGGAAGGCCATCAAGCTTGGAGATACGGGCGAGATATCTTTGTTGTACGTCACACAGGAGACAAACCCCCTTTTGAGAGCTATAGAAAGCTGCTGCAGGAAGGCTAGAACGGCAGTAGAGAATCCTGGGGATGTGCATGAGGCCCTCTGACAACGTTTAACGGGAGGCTGGGAATCGGGGGCCCGGAGGTACAAAGCACGCTAGCGGTGGAGGTAAAAGACGGTAAACCTCCGCAGACAGCCTCCGGAAACTTAGAACCCACATCACGGCGAACGAAGTCGGGGCGTGCGCGACTTTACCCAGGACAAGGAGAGAGGCCCCATATTCTGTCTGTGCATAATGCATTTCTTGAAGCATCCGAGAAAAAAAGCTAAGTTATGCGGAATGGGATAAGATGCTGGCGCGACCTCATCAATTTTAAAACCGTTCGGCGATCTGCCTGCACTGCACCCCGACAAACCCTGACAGCCCGAGTGTATCTAGGATCGCGTATCTAGGCGGCGACGACGGCTGACAATTTTACTAAACTAACGGGCTTGTTCTGGCCTCCGGGCTTCCTGTCCCTTTTTCGAAAGAATGACTCCCCTCAGAGCATTGAGGGGTCTGCTAGTCGTTCCGGTGGCATAGGCCACGGATAGGCCACGCTATCGGCTCTATTGCCCGAGACCTCGCACACAATACAGTGTGTCGTCTTGGCTTTACACACAGCCGCCTCGTGGCCTGGCAGTCCGCACCGACGACAAAGGCGGGTTCTGAGTGCCATGCAGGTTGCTGCTCTGTGGCCGGGTCCGTAGCAGTTGAAACACGTGAGTACTCTCTCCCAAACCTTGACATAATGATGATATTCGCATTCGCTGGCAGCTCACGCGCTGGCAACGTATCTGTCCGACAAGGCTATATTAGACCTCCACCAGAATCCGCTGTGTCGGCTCTAATTGCCTCTTGATCGTACAGAACAGGTAGTTCCGTGGCCACTGCGGCTGGGTCATGCGCTCGATAACCGAGCGGAACAGTGTCATCCCAAGGGAGCCCGGAGGCCAGAATAAGCCCATTAGTTTAGCAAAGTCTTCAACCGTTATCGCCGCCGAGATATGACATCAGGCGCTACGGCGAGAGCAGAAAGTCGGTGCTACGGCGCAGTCCAGGACTAACGCTCTACCAGGAGCACACACCCCGCTGAACCGCCGACAAAGTCGGATCTGGCCCGGCGACAAGTTTGCTGGAGGACGCTCGTGCTTATTAGTTCTAGTGTTTGACTATAGTTATTTATATTGCGGTAATTTCGCTTGCATACGATTTGTTTCGAGTAATCGCAAAATAATAAACATGTATGCTACACATGTTGATTATTCATTTGCTTCTGCTGCAAGGATAACGATGTCATCAGCGTAAAGCTTATGTGGAACCCAGGCTTCCTATAGTTTTTATTAAAGCCTGCTACATGTGTAGAAGATGATTTTTTTTGAAAAACTAGTAGTACTACCTTGAGCTAAACCAACGTTTTGTGTTACGTTTAGTTGGACTATGTGGCGACCGTACTTGTGATTCTGACGCAATTACACGATCAAATGATTCAAAATAGGAAAAATTTCTTCTAAATGTTAAAAATACAGAAAGCAGCATTGTCTCGTGGTGTGCATTCAAGAGCGGATTTAAATCCAAGAAATGCAGCACTGATAATTTGCGGGTGTCGATAAACTGTCAGAGTACAGGTATCTGTTCCATAGAGCGAATATGTGAAAACGCTACAGTTCTAGCGGCAGAACTCCGTCCCTTCTCCTACAGACGGGGTTGTCTGCTAAAGACATTGACAACTTGTATACGGCGCTAGTAAGAGATATACTCGTAGTTTGCAGAGTCTGTCGTAGCACATTTATCTTGAAAGATCGATTAGCTTTGTTTTAATTAGTCAGGAACTGGCTCTGCCTAATATGAAAACAGCTAATATGAAGGCCTGCAAGAACTGCGACCGTATCTTCTGTTGCTAACTTACGGTGCTCGTAGATAATACAATCCGGTGCTGCAAACGTTCTATTCTGCTCAGACTGAAGAGCTCGAGCAGATTGTATATTACCAAACAGCTGCAATTATCCACGTAGAGCCTTCAATAGCAGGTACCAGTGTGGGTTCCGACTGGGACGTACTCGACATCGTTCCAGGGACCACCGCAGCGTACCTTCGTTGTACCGTAGAAAGCAGTGACGATGCAAAAGCGTTTTCAAATTTTCGTTTCTGTCGTTGACTAGGAGCTTTGGCAGTGTCGGACGCCTCGGGAGCAGAATCCAAGCCTTTTGAAGACTAATTTTTCGCTTGCGGTATTATCTCGGGTGCATTCAAATACCGTTTTTGCGTTAACATGTTATTAGTGCTGTTTCGTAGTAGCCTGTCAGTTAAAATCACTATGCTGATAGATTTGTTATTTGGTCTGACTGGATTAAACCAAGGCTTGTTTATGCGTGTTGTGGGAGGTTCATAGCATAACATAGAAGCTTCGTGGATTGTCCTCCGGAAAGATCTCTTATTTGAGTCAAGGGGTTCTGGTGGGGAAGGGAATGGTTGGAGCAATTGACTTTTCTGGAAAACATCTGGCATGTTTTGGCCTTTTTATTTTGCTGTGCTAAAACTGGGCTAAACGTAAGCTTGCGGTGTTTCCGTTCGCCTTCTTCCTTGTTGCATTCCGTTAGCTGAGGCATGACGACTGTCATGTCGTAGATTATTTTGGAACGCCAACTAAATGCAGCATACAATTCAGCGCTTATTGAATGTTGATTTTGATCATTTGCGATCGTTTATTAAAAATCTAAATTTGATTTTCAACCTATTTTCAATATCTCGTGACTGGTAATTTGTCCCGTTGCTCCAGCACCAACCGGTTATCTTATGTGCGGTGTTCGTGCTGCTCGCTGCCACCAACAGCGGTCAATGGCTCGGCGAGCGGTCACTGGCTGGTCAACCAGTTGCTAACCAGACAGTGACCACCGCCAGTGGTTATCCCGAGTAAATGAATGCGAGCGCGTCAGGCGTCAGCGCTCAGGACTCAGCAGGTGTAATCGGTTTGCGGTGCGGCTGCTGGCCGGTTTCGACAGCCGATGTAGCGCGTCCATGTCGGCTGACGATCAGTCAGATTTATGGCGGCGAACTCGATCGAGCCGATCGATAAACCAAAATCGAGCCATCGAGACGCTCCAAACAAACGCACAGTTATCGTTTTAACTGCATTTAGCAGTAGTAATAGATGTACAATGGCCGCGGTGGTGTTGTTGCTCTGCTGTTGCAAGAACAACAAACAAGACAAGTGTAATTAAATAGCAGCAAGCCACAGGTAGATGGTAGCATTGTTTTAGTAGTCAAAAATGTGCGGTATCCATGGGGAGGTAGACACGATCTTTGTCCGGCAACGTAACAGTCGCATTCCAATTCCGATGCGTCTTGTACGATGGCTATCAAGTGATAACATGACGTATGCAGGATACAACGGAGATCAGAGGTCATCACGTCTTTGATGTCTGGCTCATTGGATCGGGCTCGATCAATAGTCGGATACGCAAGCTACACAGCCTCGTGTAGCGAGTAATATTTCTGCTGATGAATTTCTAATCAATCAGCTGTTTAAATTAGCAATATATGCAAAGATGCAAACTTTGTGTAGCTCACTAGGTGATTAATTATGTGATTGGCGTATTCGACAATAAGTAAGATACAACAACTAACAAAGTAAATAAGCAATAAAATATTTTTAATTTTTATTTTTCTTTGGAGCTCTGCACACTTAGATTAGTGGAAGTCTATGTTTAATCCCTTCGACGAGACAGGCAGTTTTGAGATGGATTTTTTAAAGCCTTACGGTATGACCCTCTTTCTCTCTCAATATGTATATATACTCGTATCATCAAAAAGTTAATTTGCTAGCTGAGCAAGATCCTTGTTTTCACTTTGGGTGATAATCCTGCTAAGAAGTTCCGGCGGTAAAGGCTTTTGATTGACGTTCAACGTGGCAACGCCGCAGCGGTTCAACGGACCTTGCTAAAGTTGTCCGAGCCAATTTTTAATGCCGTCATATACATATATATATATATATATATATATATATATTTTGTTTTTGTTTTTTTTTGTGCCGGAATAAAAAGTTATAAATAAATAAAGGCGACAGGTGTTGAAGAAGGGCAAACTTCGGCAGACGATTCCCGGCAGCTCTCAATAATGCAGCGGTAACGACAATGTGTGAAACCTTACGTTGCTTCTAGTATTTATAAATTGTCGTTGGTCGTTTGGAAACATAACCGTACCCGAGGTGAATACAGTAGTATCGTGCAGCACGATACCACTGTATTCGTCCGACGAAACAAAGGCGGCGGGTTCATATCTAAGATTGACACAAGCGGCCATCTCATATACGTTTCACTATTTTTACAGGCATATATTGTACTCACTTTGCTAAAGCCATATTAAACGAATCTTTTACGATACACCTAAGTTTGCTTTAAAACATGACCAGAACGTTGAAAAGGTATCCGATTCTTAACCTCTGACCTAGATCGGCTGTCCAATAACAACATTAGCTCAGCGGTGCTCTTAGATGTGCTTCGGTTAGTGCGCGTACTGTAACGCGACGATTGAGCAATGTTCGACCCTACAGGCCAGCTGCTATACGTCCACAACTGACCATAAACGGCTCATCGACAAACAGGAATGATGATGACGAAAATTAAACCGTTGACTCAACGGCTACACGCTCTTATTTATGCAATGTTGCATTATGAGTAGCATGTCAGCATGCGCTAGTCATGGTTGTCACCTACCGGGGTGTCGCCGGTTCGATCCCTGTTGTTGGTCGAATTTCCTTTGAGCAATGCTCATTGAGAATTGATGATAAACCATACCACTGCTGAGAGTCAGCAGCCATGCTGCCACAAGGACTGTTAAGGAAACCCTAGATATCTTAACATGTCCGGCCCATCGGTGCATTAAAGATATACCTCAGGTTAAGTTTCAAGCCCGTAGGGACGGAGGATAGTCTAGAATTAATGTACTGCAATAGCTCGATCAAGGTTTTACTCATACTTGAATGGTTTTAGAGGTTCTATGTGTAATAGCTCATTTGTAAGGAAAAGGAAAGTCTAAAAGGGTGGCTCCTTAACTCGACGGTTTGGTTAGGAAAAGAAGAGGTTTACCCTTTCAACGGAACTCTTATGAGATTTGGTCGACGTTCACTACTGTGCGTTGTGCAAGCCGTGTCGGTAATAATTTGATTTTTGTGTACTACAATATTAGGCCGTACACCGTCGCACTTGTTCCGGTTTACCTCACCAAAGCTGTAATTTGTTAGCCTGGTCATGGCCAGCATGTCCTTTCGACCTGAATCTCATCGAACGTGTGTTGGATGCCGATGAAACGCCGATATACCTCCAGTGCTCCAACAACACTGCCGCGAAGTCAATGGCTGCTATGCCGCGAGGAGTAGAGTAATATCCATGATTATTGATGAATTACTTACATCAATTCCAAATCACATAGCGGTCGTTCGTAGGGTGTGCAGTGGTAATAATGTGTAATTAAACAAAACAAACAAATTCCTGATGAGTGGCGGAAAAGCTATCGACAGCCTATATTTAAGCAAAGGGGAGATGCAACTGACCCAAAGAATTACAGGGGCATAGCACTTACAAACGTCCTTTACAAGATATTAACGTCGCTCATCGTTAATCGATTGTACCCGTGCGTAGAAGAAAAATTCCGGCAGAACAATACGGTTTTTTAAAGAGGCAATCAACGTCAAATGCGGTTGAATTTGTTCTGAACCATGTATCACAACGCCTCTCGAACAAGAAGATTACATACGCTGCGTTTATAGATTTTCAAACTGCTTTCGATTGCCTGCTAAGGGACCGTTTATTAGACACGCTTCGCAAACGTTTTAACATAACAGGCCCCCTTTTAATTCTCGTTCATAATATATTAGCGCGGACTTACTGCGTAATCTTAAAGCCCATTTTGCATTTTAGGCTGACGACCTAGTCAGTTTAGCAAAATCTCGTAACCATCTACAGATTTACCTCAACGAAACTGCAAAGTGGTGCGAAGAAAACAAGCCTACGATTAACGCTGAAAAGTCACAGGTTTAACGCTTTAGCGGCCAGGGATCTGTGAGTATATGGACAAACACTCAAATTAGTTAGCCATTTCTCGTATTTAGGCGTCACACTAACCCCCGGGCTCTTTTTTAGCAGACATATCGAGGAGATACAAGCAAAAGCTATGTCTGTAATGTTTTTGTTAGGCAATATGCACGATGTGGACGTAAAAACAGCCATAAGTTGCTGTAAAATCAAGGTACTCCCTGTAGCAACATACTGCCTTTCTACAATTGCACCATACCTGACCCTTAGCCATTTAAAAAGTCTAGACAAGCTAAAGGCCAGATATGTTAAGCGTGTTTTGCAGCTTCCAAAGTGCGCGTCGGCAACACTTGCCTTAGAGATGTGCGGAGAGAGGACACTTATTGAAGACCTAGCACTTAGTAACACGCCATTTACAGCGCATTTTGTAGACTCATATCGAGCCTACAGAGAGAACAGGAATTTGAAATTTGTCGCTGAGAATTATACTGGTGGCCCGGCCTTTTGTTCACGTAGATGGAAAAGAGCCATGCAAAGGAACCGCTCGCTAATCTGCCGGATAACCTGGCACGGGTACTACCATTACATATGCATGAAGCCAATCTGTTTTAATATTGAAGAATGTGTTTGTAGTTTTTGCGGAGAGTTTGATATTAGACGCTATCATATACTTGTGTGCCCAGAAATTTGCGGAACGTCCTTATCATTCAAAGTTAAATACATATTGTGAAACCAAAAAGTCACACTGTGACTCTTTGTGAAAATTGAATCAACTGTCTACCAATTTTGTGGTGAAATATATGCTCAATTGAACTGAATTGAAATTAATTATAATTGCTTAATATAATTAAAAAAAATATTGAATGATTAATACTATGGAACATAATTCTCAAGAAATGAAACTGCAATTCCTATATTTTGGCTTTTACGTTCAATTACTCTTTTTTTTACAATATGCTCATATTAACTGAGACGTCCAAACAAATACACATCTGATAACGATAATTTGGGTACAAAATCCATAGTGCTACAAGCTGTGGTTGAGAAGTAACACAGGCTTTGTGACATACACAGCTAGCAATTCGACTTGATTTATCAAATGTATCACTCGTGCGACGTCTTCGTCTGCTCACGTATTAATAACTCTGTATTGATACTAAAAAAGCGCTACTCCGTTATTTTATCTACTGTGATGGATCAGTTTACAAAGAAGGTTCACGAATCAGGATCAAAAGCTCGATGCAACAATTTTTGGTAATTTCGCTCTTATCCCAAACGATGATATTCCTCCCCCGTTCTTGTTGCATTGGAGAAAATTAATTTTTGCTGAGTTGTACTAGACCATACAGTTTGTTAAGCGACTTCTGGAAGACCCTGTATATAGTAGCAGTGGTAGCTAGGGCGACCAACGCTCGAATGGTTGAAACGCTCGAAAAACGAACCAAACGAACCGAGAAAGATGGCTAAGTGACAAAAAATTTTGCCTTGCATTTGGGAGGCCTGGGTTCAAGACCCAGACCGGCCACTCCTAAGTTGGTTTTCATGGTTTCCAATTTAAACAAGGTAAATGCCGGAGTGGATTAAACATCGACCATGATCGAAAAGAAAGCGGGGAGCACAGATGTCTCAATAAAAAGAGATGGTGTATAACCATCCAAACCCCATTAAGTTTAAAAAATAATATATAACTGAAACCCTCAAATGCGTAGAATTGAATTCTACTCGGATATAGTGTTTTTTGCTTGTCTCATTGTTGGGGTCGAATTGGGCATTGCCCCACTGTTAAATTATTTGGCTGGGCAAAGCCCAAATGAGCCTAGTGAGTCTACGCAAAAGGTGGTTAAAAAGGTAAACACAAAATGATTTACTCATCATATTTATTCACTCATATTGAGTAGCATATCAACGACATATAACAAATAAAATGGATATAGTATATCTTATGATAAGAAGCCCTCAGAAGCGGGGAATTCATTAAATGATTGCACAAAGAGGCACTCTGCAGCATGATATCTAGTACAGACTTCCCCACAGCGGTAAAAACACAGTTGTCATATTCATCATGATACTCAGACCGTCGTGTGATCACATTTCCGTTAGTACGGTCCGGTCCCTTCCGCTCCGCGTTTCTTATTGCGCCGGTGTTAAAAAATTCCGGATCGAGTTTGGCGATCTTTGCTTCCGATCTCCCAATACATTCGTCAAAGGCCGCGGTGCGGTGGAGATTGAAACAATGCCTCAAACCTTCTGTGAGAAGCGGACAATCCGCGAGCAGGTAAACGAGTCGGTTGCGCGTTGACGTGTGGAGTCCCCAGGGCCCATTTGAGAAAGGCTGTTTTACCTGATCTAGTTGATCTAGGTTTCTCACGGTCAGATGCGCCAATAATTAAATCAATTCTGTAAGTGGCGACAGGTGCGACTTTCAAGTCAAAAAGGTGGATGTCTGTGGCGAGGGATAAGCGTTGTCGGCTTTTTATAGCCGTTGCCGCTATCGGAGTCTTCATGCATCTTTCCATAAAGTGTCTTACGAACCCTGCCATGTTGTAAGGCAATGTTAGTCTCTAGTACAAATTGTTGACGTAGGCGAGAGAGTAGCTTCCAATGTGAAGATTATCGTCCGGTGCAATTCTGCCCCCTATTCGGAACATATGTGCTTCCGTATTAAAAAAATTAATTGTTAGCCCAAGGTTTGCGACGGCTGTGATAAGCCTCGCTAGCGTCTGCTAAACTTGGGAACGGCTCCTTAAATAAATAGCTAAATTGTCAGCGTATAATGGCACCTTGACGAGATCTCTTAATCCTTGTATTTGTTTCGGAAGGTCTTTCAGGAGTACGGCTTAGATTGTCTCCCTGAGCAAGCCCCGGTATTTGCGAAAACGCTGACAATTCCGAGACACCATCGTCGATGGTCACACGGTTCTCCTGTGATATTGCTTCTACGAGGTTTAGTATTTTAGAAGGAACGCCAACTTTTGCCAGCATATCGAGCACATGATCACGGGGAGCGGTGTCAAAAGCAGATTTGAAGTCTAAAACTGCGTATAAGGATTGCAATTATCTACAGAGGTTCTCTTTAACGTCATCTGATAGAATCCCGCACGCTGTTGCCGTCGAGCGACCTTCTCGAAATCCATATTGTTTGACAGGGATGACGTTTGTGCCCTCTAGGGAGTCGGTGATAACCTTCTCGTTATCAGGCAAGACAACAGCCTAAAGCATACGCTTTTCCTAGCAATGCCCCGCCAGGCCAACAGGTGAGTTGGGTCGCCTTTGCCTTTCGGGATCACCAGTAGCATAGCATTTTGCCATTAAGGGGGCAGAAGCCTTGTGTTAAAGCAGTTGTTAAATAAGGCTGTCCAGCATTGCGCGAGCAGGAGCAATCCTTTGAGATGTTTGTTGTGAAAACCGTCTAATCCCGGGGCCATTAGAGCCTCTTCAGAGCTTGCAAAGACGAAATTACGGCTAGAACCTTCTTGACAAAACATAGAGAATTGGCCGAAACGGCTGTGCCTATATATATATATATATATATATATCGACAAATTGTCTGAGATATTTAACGAAACATAAAAACAACAATGTTTAAAATTATTTTTGATTGATTTATTATTTGCTTGGCATGTATATCTAATTACACATGTCACCCTTTTATACCAAGGCCGTAGTAGATTATATATACACATATATACTACCTGCGCATCTATATAATCAATGTATCCTTCAATACCTACTGAGTGCTTGCCTTGCATTGGGACAACCTCTTCTTTGTTATATCGACATGGTTCTTTCTAATATCTGGTTCGAAAGCTAAGATTGCTCTTGTCCACTGCTGACTATTGTACTCAATCGTCCTAGCAGCGAACTGTACTCTGCAATCCCACTTCGTTTTGATTTTTAGTGCCGCCGTCATCAGCTGCATCTGTTTAACCCATACTAACGTAATACTAAATCTTAGCATACTTTATATTCCCTCTGTATAAATTTTAACATCCCCCCTTCCCCCTCAAGAAACTCCCTGCTGCAGTTAAAACGGCAACCCAATGCAAATCTTATCACTTCTTTTTGTGTTTTTTCTAACTGCACATCTTTCGCCTATCTGCCATCCTAAACCCGTGCTATTCATACTTCGCGGTATTCTCTCTATATACATTAAAATATCACCGATAACAGCGGACAGCCTTGCCTGACCTTATTAGAGACTATAAACGCTCTAGATTGTTTGGCTGCTCTTATTTTTCAAACCGTGTTATTCCTGTAAATTGATTCTAGTAACTCCACCCAGATTCTCTCAAGACTTTCCTTCAACATAATTTGATATAACTTTGTCCACTGTATAATATGTTTTTAAGATCTAAAAACCCTGCCATGCATTCGTGTACGCGCAATCTCGATGCCTCTACAACCTGACTTAATAGAAAAATATGATAATCTAGCCTATACCCCTAAACGCGCACTGCCGTTCCCATAGTTTATTATTTGTCTTTAAAATACTCTACTTCTAAACGCCTGCATAAATATTCGATACGTTATAGGTGTAATTGTGATTTCTTTACCACGCTTTCGATCTCATCTGCACTTATTGTAGTATCCGTGCTAGCTCTCGCCCTCCTCTACACTGTTTGCGCTAGTCGTAAAAAAATAGTGCTTGCAACGCGATGTCTATTTCATCTATTGTATGTGTTCTATCCTGGTCCTTACTTGTCATCCTTGTTTTTTCTGACTGACATAGTCCCGAAACTGCTTGTTGGCTCTTTTGAGCCCCCAAAATCCTGTTAAACTCCATCTCATATGCAGTTTTAATTGCATCTTGTATTAACATTTAAACTTTATTTTCTGCTTCCTTATCATTTGCCCAATACGCTTCTGCCTTGTATGCGTCCCTCCCTATAACCTTTCTATGCTCATTTATTTTGGTCCTTATGTCCATCCTTAATGTTCCTATGCATCTCGTCCACCAGCCTTTCATACTTTCCACTAAGAGATGCTTTATGTATTCTATTTTCTGCGCCCATTTGTGTTTATCCAAACATTTCGTTTGTACAACTCGCTTCTTTTTCCCCCATAAAGTATTAGCTCTCCCTTACCCTGATATTCCCCAATTACTTTATATGCTCTTTTAAATAGCAGCTCATTCTATTTTTTCGTGTTCCTTGGCGCTCTGTATATCCCCGTAACTGCCCATATTGTCCAGGTGTATCTATATAACCAACAACTTTCCAGACGTATCTCTATAACAAACTGTTTCTAAATTTTGCATTACTAACTTATTCCCACGAAATAACATCTCTGATTTTTATCCCATGGTTTTTATATTAATATAGATATAATGCTATTGTCAATTAAAAACAAACAATATCGGATAAATGGCAGCCTTTTTAGTTTTTACAACTTGTTTACAGGACACCCAGCTTTTTAGCATTTTTTGCATAAATCAAAACGTTTACGATAATAGCAAATCACGGAGAAGGCAGAGCTGAGCATAGGAACTTTTGAAAAATGCCAGGCATTACTTCGGCATATATACATGTTCATATACACAGGGTGTCTCTTACGTAGTACCCATTACTTTCGGAGGCAGGAATGTATTATTTAAAAGGACAGTAAAAAAACGAAGATGCGATGGATATTGCTTTTTTAATTGCGTATTTGCAAGCGACTGATTTTTTTCATAAAGAACACAAACAATAAGGCATGTTTAAAAAAATCCGTTTTGTCTGAAGACCACGTGGCCTTAGTTAGCACAAGCACACCAGAGGTATTATAAAAAATCTCAAGAAATGAGGCCTGCTGACACAATTTTTCGCCTTCCGCAATATATAAAATTGCTATTACGGTAAAACACATACATTGGGAGAATGTCCCGTTTAAGAGAATTATAACGCTTTAGCGGTAGTGAACCTAATAAGCATTCTCTCTGTTTGTTTAAGGGATAAGTGGTATAATACATTTTCCGCACGTTTCTGAATACTACTGTTTGGACTGTCGGTGAGCTCTCCAGAAAATACTCGCCCAAAAATAAAATACCACTACGATAAAGCTAGCCAGTACACAGACAGTGTGGCACGAAATGGTCCTTTGTGATCCGTCAGTTATCCGTTGCGATCACCCGACTTATCAAGTCTCGAAGTCTTTGGAACCACCTAAGAGGTTTTATCTAAAATATCTGCCGCTGTCAAAACCGTTCGGGGGTGGGGCTTAAGCTGCGGGCAACAAAATGTTTGCGACTGCCTTTTTAAACAAAAAAACGTGTATACAATCTGGCAGTCGCTCTTCTGAGCAGTTTGTACAACATGATAAAGAGAATAATCGTATTCCAAACAAACACGAGTATCACATTTTATCAAGCAAGACAAAACTGTACCTGTAGACCTGTGACTACTGATTTAGATATATATGTAGAATATTCGCATCTCTACATACATCTGTGAACAAAAAGGTACGTATTCTAAACAGATTCTAGGAGAGAAATTGACTTAAACATTTTGCGGCAATTTTACAGTCACAACAACTCCTGCCGGTGTGCTGCTGGCATAAACCTTTAGTGGACATGACAGCTAGGCAATGGGAGACAAATTTCGACTAATAGTAGGGCAAATCAATAAGAAGGTCTGTTTTTGTATTTGCATATGCATGCTTAGTGTCTTGCAATCTACAATTTTGCGGGTACCGCAAAACAGTCGACTACAAGGCACGACAAAATGCTGTTATCAAGCCTGCTGATCTGCTCTGAAATAAAGGTGACTACATTGTCGGTCGCGTCACACGCGCGAAGGTCATGACTGACGCTTTTAATATTAGTCAAGCGAACAAGAGGTTATTCATTCAAACAAAATTTGGGGAAATCTGTAAGCTGTCTTCACTGCTCGCAGTTTATTGTCGTCGCTTTTTCGATATAGATGTCCAACATCATCAGCATCTAACGATGACGTCGTTTAGACTAATCTTTAGACAACTTGAACCAATGCATTCTGCTAGGTGCTGGCACGCTCCACTCTCTTCTATGCTCACTTGGTGAGCTCCCTACTTGTAGATTTTGTATTGTAATAAGACACTTTCGTTTGACAAAAACGGCCATGTCTATTACATCTTCTATCACTACTTATACTTAGTGACAGAAATTACGCCTTGTATCGTGCTACTTTCCAACATGTTCAGGGCACAGCAAGGACCTAAAACGTTTGGGCCACCTTTGGTGCGGACTGAAGTTAACGTTTTTCGGGCTAAACCTCAGCCAACATTAAACGTCCACGGATTTGCTTTTGCATTGCTTCGTAAGACGGACCCCATAAACACAACGTGCTGCGGCAAGGATCGAACCCGTGCACCTCCTCACGTCGCAAGACGCACGCAAATGCACCACGCCACAGAGCTCGACGTTCCACCTCGCCCAGCCCAACCTTGGCGGCGTGGTCTAGGGAACCAGTGCGCTAGTCATGGTTGTAATCTACCGGGTGACGATCCCTGTTCTTTGAGCGATGCTCATTGAGAATAGATAATAAACCATACCACTGAGAGTCAGCGGCCATACTGCCACAAGGACTGTTGGGGGAAACCCTAGATATCTCAACATGTCTGGCCCCCGGTGTATTATAGATATACCACACGGTGCGTGCCAAGCCCGTAGGGAGGGGACGGATGGTGGTCTAGAATGAAAAACAACCTCCTTAAAATGTTCTTTGTTTTTAATTATAGCCCAGTCCAATAATGCTGCTTTCGCCGCCAACTCCACTACACAAGCACCAACAGATAGTGGCGTTGTCGGCTGTGCAACCGAAGTGCACGCAAATCATCATCAGATTGTTTTATTGACATGCAACATCTTTTACAGGCAATCTGTCACAATTTATGTCAACGTCACATTTCGTTAAAAATACCTATAGTTGGAGCACCTGCATCTGTCAAGTGTAATCACAATATTATACACACACACAAACCTATATTTTTTTTCATTTTCTAATTCTGAATCCCCTACTACTAGACCGTTACGCGTTTTAGTAATAGACATTAGCAGATGATTGGCCAGGCGGTGCAAAGAACGTTTTGCAGATGCAGATGCTGGGGCTGGGGCGACGGCAGCAGCAACAGCGGCAACAACAGCAGCAGCAGCCAAGTGATCATCAATAGCAGAAGGAATAGGGCAGCTGTCGTCCAGCTGTTGGTTGCAATCGTCGTCACTGCCCTCACTGCTTGGCGGTTCGACAAAATCGAGTTGATCAGCAGAAATCCATCATCTGGAAAGGGCGAGCGGGAGGGAGGAAGGGAGGGACGAGGAGATTATCGCCACTGTCGTAGGTGGCGTGACCACTGTTAGAAGTGTCCGACGTTGAGCGTCTGTCGGTCAACTACGCGGCGCGATTTCGAATCGAACGCGAATTGAAGTCAAAACGGACCACCCGCTTAGCCGATTCGACTAGCGCCTCGTCCTTCGACACCTCTCCCAAGCCCCTCTTCGCCCCCACAGCTTTGGACGCCTCTTGCTTGCTTTGCTCATCTGCTTGTTGCCAGGAGATTGTAGCTACTGACCAGACAGGGCTTGGCCAGCGTGAAGCCGTTCATGAGGCCGTTAGGCACAGGCAAGAGGAGAAGAAAGGCGAGAGACATAGAAAAGGAGAAAGCGTAACAGAAAGCCACGGCTTCGTGCTAGCCGTAGGGAAAGGTTAAAAACGACGAGAGACGTGGACGGAAAGATGGGTCAGCCGGACGCACACACACGTCTCTCCGCTTAGGATCACCATCGTCATCATCATCGTCATCCACCGTGCCATTCTCATTATCATCACCCCTAGCGCCTGCACCATTACCACTGGTAGCTTTCGTCGCTTTGAACTTTGCTGCATTTTCTCGTCTTGCTGGGCTCTGCTTCTGGATAATAACACAGAAGCAGCAGCAGCAACGAACAGAAACCAGCCAGCAATAGCAAACGCCAAGGTAGAGGCCAAGTTACCGCCGCGTTCCGCGCCGTCGGACCTCAATGAAGAAATCAACTACGACTCACTGACTGACTCGCTGACTGATTCGCTGACTGCTCTGCAGCGGGAGCAGACACAGCAGCAGCAGCAGGCCGGCTACTACGACAGCAAACTAGATCGTCATTCACCGAAGGGCGGGCGCGGATAAGTGAACGGGCCAGCCGACCAACGTGCCATCGAGATTTTGAAGCGCTTTGACGCGCTGAGGCGATGGTGGAGGCCGGAGGTGCTGATGCTGGTGCTGCTGCTGCTGCAGATGACGATGACGTTGGCAGCTTGTATTAGGTTAGGTCGTCGTCCCCTCCTCCCACACGTTCGGTTTCCTCTTCCCCTCCTTTTCCTTTTGCCCCCACCCTCCCCCATCTCCCTGCCCCACTTGCTATTTTCTTCTAGTTTTCGTTTGGTTTCTTTTGTCTGGCGTTTTGTTGCCACTACGTACCTATTCCCAACGCATCGCTTGGTCCCTCCGCGCGCGTTGCAACGTACTGGGCTAGCCTGTTAGATATTTCAATAGGTGTGTTTGTGTGTGTATACATTGGCAATCAACAGGTGCAGCGCTGCGTTGGAGGGCAGAATCGCTCCAAGCAGCGGGAATGACCTAGTGTATTTTTTTTCGTAATTTATGTTTAATCCCCAGAGCAGAGATACTTACATACTGATTAATGCAAATAAAAACAAAAACAAAACTTATAATACTAATATCTATCGTTTGGTCTGTCTGCCTTCTTGATAGATGCAGACGTTCTGATATTGATAGCTTCGCCTGTAAGAATTGCCTTAGTAAGGTTGCAACGTCACACACAAAACTCTAACGATTGGCCGTGTCAGGGATAGCTGACACGGCCAGGTCAGGTACCAACAGTGATCGGGCCTGATCACTGTTGGTACCTGATCCTTGACCATCGAACACGACCATCCGCATGAATTTTGAACTCGTGCTTTATTCGCCGTGCCCCATGTCCCACCTGATTGGCACCTGATTGATCCACGTACATACGCTTTGACTTGACACGATACGTGTCGACGCACACAAACCGATGACGCCCCACATTTCTGCTCTTCTGTCATCTGCGTCTGTCTTGTCCTGGCCAATCTAGCCCGGCGATTTCGTCTCTTTGCGTCCCTCTCTTGGATTCTGCATTCAGCTCCTCTCGTCTCGATTTCGTGTGGTCTGACTTTTATTTTTCCGTCGCTTCACTTTTGCCTCCTTTCGGTGACGTGACACTGATGTTGTTGTTGTTGCTACTTGTGTGGCAAGTTGCCGTTGGCTTAGGCGACTGTTCGGCAAACGCATCGTCAGATGGACTTCGCTTCGCCGGTTCGCAACCCTGCGGGGAGATTTCGGGATTTCGGCGACCGGGCGATGGGAGCAGCGATGGGAGCGGCGTTGGTGGAAACTCCGACGACAACAACGACGTTGACAACAGCAGCGACGGACGGCAGGAGAACGCTGACGGCAGAGATTAAAATTTGAAAAGTCCACAATACCGCGCACGGCCTCGTGAGTTTGTCCAGCCTTGCAGAAGACGCCGGCCGTGTGCAGTGCAGCTGTATTAGGCTTTGGGTTAGGGCAGTACGGGGGATTAAGGGCTAGTAGGAGTAGTAGAGTTCTAGAAGTAGTACAAGCAATAGTAACACTACAGTAGTAGCAGTAATAGTAGCCCTAGCTGAAATACTATCCCAGTAGTAGTAGTAGTAGTAGTAATAATGGTAGAAAAGACTGCTCTGCCGTTGTGGAAGAAACCTAGTACGGTAGGGGAGAGCGGTGGGGGGGAAGGTAGTACTGCATCGCCGTGTTCTGTTGGGGTACACCAATGTCGCCCTGTCGTGCTGCAACTACTCTTGTTGGTGTTGCTGGTGAGATAGGCATGGTCGCCCTAGTGATAGTCGTAGGAATGGTGGTGGTGGGGGCGGGCGGCAGCGGCGGCGATGGGAGGGGTGAGGCCAGTAGTAAGGCCAAAGGAACCGCAAGCATCAAGAAAAGTTGCTGGGGTTCGCTTGTCGGACGATCTGACGACGTCTCTGGGCAGGATCCAACGGCTAGCGGAAAATGGGCCGGGGGGGGGGGTTGTAGCGTGGGGTGACGACGGGCAGCAAAGGCAGATGCAACGGCAGCGGCGGCGGCAGCAACACGAATCCTGCGCGACACTAGCAGCGGCAGCAGCACCATCTGCAGTGGGTGGATCTGGACTGCCCTCGTTGCACTCGGTTTCGTGACCTATCGCATCCAGCCAACCAGCAAGCGAGCGAGGGAAGCGGGTGTGTGAGTGAGTGAAAGCTTGTTGTGTGCCTGATTTCGCAGAATGTAACTTTGACATCTATACGTCGTCAACTGAGGCGGCGGTGGCGACGACGGGAGCGGCTGTGGTGGGGGTGGTGGTGGTCAACGCAGCCCGACAGGACCGCGACAGCATCTGCTGTATGTAGCTTGCCCTACCATGCTTGCTCCCCGTTTCGGCTGGGCCCCGTTTCACCGCCTCCGCACCGCGCGCAACCTACGAAACAGAGACACCCAACCACCCATTGCCGTTGAGTCGCTCGCACGTCTTCTCGCAGTCGCCTTTGTCCTCACGTTGTGCCGGGGAGCCAGCGCTAACGCGTCGAGTTCTAATCTCTGGGACGGCGCGTCGATTGATGTTGTGCCATATATATATATATATATATATATATAATGTTTTCCATAGTTACAGGAAAAAAGTGAGTAACTAACTGCAGCAGGGCTTGCGAGGAGTGCTACCGGTTGAGCTTATCCTCGAGGCAGCCCCTCATTGGATATCATATATACGCGCAAGGCACGCCGATAATATAATACTAACAGACAGGAACGAACGCGTAAATGCATACTGTCGTCGACGAAGTTTCTCAATCTCTTCCATTGTATGAGAGTTCACGTGAGCCACGAGAGGCAGAGCGCAAGTTCTAACAGGTATGCGGTGATGATGACAATGATGACGCTGCTTCGAGCAAGAAAGTGAAGAGACACACAAGGTGGCCAACAAGTTCAACGCGAACACTACCAAAAGCTGTCAACAGCATGCACGTCCACATCTAAGGGCAGAGCTTTCTTGCTCTTTTCCGACAAAGCTGTTTCCGTTAACCGGTCACGTTTCAGTGACCAACGCCAGAGCGCTACATGGCGGGGAACATCGCTTCACGGATCCCGCGCTATGATAGCCGCCCGGACATACCTCTTACGGCTGTCTATAATGGCCTGTCCCTAGTTGTATATAGTTGTATATATAAATAAAAGGGGTGTTCAAATAATAATAATAATAATATTAATCTCTCGCTCTCGACAAAACTCAAGGAGAGCATTGTATAAGCACCTCACATAAAGTGTAATCGCAGTGGTCATTGATCCTCACAAGGACTTCAAAACAGCATTTGGTGCATTTGTTAGCACGTCGAACCATATATAAGGCGACGACATACTTGCAAATATACACGCAAACAAAGTATTCCACTAATACAGCATCTTCTCAATTCATAACAAGTTTAGGTAGAAACATATGAAAAAATTACTAACGGAATCAGAGTGTGTGTCCCCGTATACAAAGCACAACATATTCCCAGTGTGCAATTAAAAGCCACTGTTTTAATTCGCGAGCGAAGACGTGTTTCGTAGTTAGGCACCTAATGAGTTTGGGAATGCAGGTCCAGATTTCAGGGAGGTAGCATGCAAGTGTGTGTTGGCTAGACTTCAAGGATACAGAGGGCACCGCAAAAGTTGTTGCATGTCTAGTTGATGCTCGACAGAGGGTAGGATAGTCGAGCCCGGTGGCGTGGTGGCTTAAGTCTCGCCTCGCAACCGGAGGAGACACTAGATAGGTGCGCAGGTTTAAGTCCCACCGTCGCACATTTGTATTTTTGGGGGTCCGTCTATGAAGCAATGTGAAAAACAGTTCCGTGGACGTTAAATCTTGGCTGAGAGTCAGCCCGAAAACTTTAGAGGGTTTGGATATATATAACACCATACTAGTGAAAATGCGATCACCGTGGGCAGAATACCTCACGACATTTTTTAGGCTAACATTGAAACCCGCAGCGTAAACATGTTTTCTACCGTGAGAAAGTCAAAACGATTGAACCGACCAAATCCCTTCGCCGCCTAAAAAATGGCTTTAAATGCACAATTCTGTATCACTCATGTTTTCTTGCGTAACGAGTCCAGGCACTTAGCGGTCTGCGAGAGCACACTGTTTCGTGTATTTCTCGGTGATGAACGAAAAACTACAAAATTTGTTTTATTAACATTGACAACTAAACCAAAAATGTTACAAATGCTCATTCTGTTATCAACATTTAAAAGCGGCTGGTGCAAGTCCGCATCAAAATTACGATGATCCACTCTGAACAATAGCATAGTTTCATCAGCAAAAACTATAGCTGAGCCGAGGTTTAGTCCCTGGACTCTGAATATAATTAAATTCAGAAGAGTAAGAAACATGAAAGGTCCTATAACCCAGCCTTGAAGTGTACCGGTACCAACCTGCTGCCACGAGGACTCCATTCGATCAGCTCGCACCACCGGTCTTCGACCTGAGAGGTAAAACCTAAACCGGGCAACTGCCGGCGCAGAGCAACCCAACTGAACGAGCATTTGGGACAGAAAAGAATGGTCAAGGCAATTGAAAACAGCCAACACGTCGAGAAGGACTGCGAAACAAAACTTCAATCGAATCGGGCACCCGCTGTCACAAGTGAGCAAGCGCGACCTACCTTTGCGAAAGCCGGACTGGTTAGGCGAAAGGAAATGAACTGACTGTAAATAACGATCTAATCTAACCAACTCGATGACCTTTGAGATATAATCAACGACCGAGATCGGTTTGTAGTTCGCAGCGCGGTTTCATTCATCCTTTTTCTTATATAAGGCAAACGCCGCCGTATTCCTCAACCGTGTTGGCCAAGTGCCAGACTCAAACGAACGATTTATAATGGCACTCAGGTGTCCTGAAATCAACGGTGCTGCTAGCTTTAAAAATGTTGCAGGCACGCCCATGACACCCCGACTCCAGCTTGCTTTAAGACCGAGAAGGAGATCAAGGACCTCAGAAACAGTGACTGCAGAGCAAGAAAATACACTGTTGTTTTTCTCCATACATCGTCAAGTAAGGTTTCTATGTCTGTGCTCTTCTCAAGGTGATCGACCGTATTATTACCTAACGTGGCAAAGCGACGGCTTAGCTCGTCTGCAATTTCTACTGGGTCATCCAATATTACTTATAACGCGGCCAACTAATAACGCGGACGGTAAGTCCACTGAATCATGTCGCCTACCACAGAGTCCATTGATGAATTTTCTGAGTTGAGAGGAATCATCACGCAAGAAAGCGATGCTGTCCTCGCTGCTTGGATTGCATTGAGATAGCGGCGACGACTGTTTAAGTGGGAAGTTTTCGAATTTACCGAATTAATTTTACGATGTCTGTTACACATCTTATTAACTCTATGGTGCAGCCGCCGTAAACCTGGAGAGAAGGAAAATTGACACACCTTGCCCGAACTATCAGACGCAGGGAGATCCACAAGGGCAAACAACTTTTCGTATATAGAAAGCAGGATTTTACTGAAAGCATCGAACGCCGAATTTACGTCTACTTAATCATAAACCGTTTACCACGAAGCATCTTGTAAGCAATATAAGGGCATATCAATTTTAGCCATATTGTGACTTCTTTGTAGGTTTGGGGCCAACTTGGCCAACGGCTTAGCAGCCGCGGAGTCGACAAAAAGAGATATGAGAACCGGTAATGATCAGAAAAAAAGCATAGTTTCGGGAACCGCAGGCTGGACAGTAGAAAATCTTGAGCAATTAGAAACAACAATGTGGTCTTTGCACGCACCAGGCGTATGCCTGATTATGCGATCCACTACAAGAGAGGTGTCTAGCGGAAAATAATGATGTATAGTCGCTTGGCTGCGGGACCGAAATAAGATTGATATGTGCATCGCCGACAACAATGACAGGGGCAGTGGTACATTATGGCAACATACCGCCTAGAGTAAAGCAGGATATCTTTACAAGACACATAGTTGAAAAAAATCCTACAATAAAACATTCAAGACTGTCTTGTTTTTTTAAATGCAAACGTACTACCTGGGCATTACCATCAGGAATACAAACAGAGCGCGATGATAACGTACATATTGCTGACAACGCCGTCCAATTTTCTCAGGCCGCTATCCGACGCAACTAATTCAAAACCACTTCTAGATTGAGACGCCTGATCGCAATGCTTTAACCACGTTTTACTAACAAGATTAACGCATTAAATAGAGCTCCTATTTTCTCTAAAAATGGATGTAATAATTCTAGCTGACCGAATTTTTTAACCCTTGAGTCCCTGCGCTTGAGTGGATAAAAGCAAAGCTACTGGGCCCAAGTCTAACGTCATCCAAAAGTTGGAACGCCTTCACATTTCGCGTGCAGTTTTGATTCATCTAATTTACACAATTCATTGATATAAACAGATGGTTGTGTGAGCACCAGGATGACAAAAAACCAGAATTAAGAGATCCTAGAATAACATCGAGAAGTTGATAATAACGGGATAAGAACATCAATCTCTTTTTTAGACGTATTGCAGCTTTCGTGTATACAACACTCAAAACCTTCATGATGTGCCTCAAGAACGATATTATGTTGGAGTCACGTTCTTTTAGTTAACGAGTGACAAAGGTGCGTGATGACTTCAATAGACGGGTTTGTATCCGTAGCCAATTTTTCACGGTGTGACTCTGCTTCTTAGGGAGAGGTGTAAGTCTCGGTAGGCTTACACGAACGTCGGGGCCAGGCGAGGATTACACTACCAGTGATCTCACCACAGCACCATTGGTAGGTGGAGATGATGCGGATGATTCAGGCCAGGAATGTGGAGCTAAAGAAGAGGAGTAGGGTGTAACAGCCTGCTGCCACGAGTCGACAACCTTGATTTGAATTGCCTCAGCATGCTCTAATTCGACCTGTTGCAACGATCGACACCCCATTAGGGCTTTGCGCTTCTCTACTTCGCATAGCCAGATAGGCCAGGACAGCAAAGACGACATGTGAGGATTCCTGTGTTTACGCATTTTGCCTGGTGCTTACCGTTTAGTGTACCGCGAAGTGACTACATCTTTTGCATCAACCTTGACTACATTTTTGCACGTAACTTCATTACGGCAATAAATAAGTAAAAAATGTGAGTCGTGTACCGTTGCTGTGTTAATACATCGGGCCTGTGCTATCCAATCGATCCGAGAATAGACGACCGATAACGATCCGTACACTGCAGGCAGCTGCTTCAGAGATCCGTCCTCGCTCTGTCCCTCTGCGTTACTATGAACTTGTTGTAATGATACAGACCTTAAGGCAAGCTCTTAGTGTGCGGTACTCGATGTATTTGCATAATAATTCAAATAAAAACTAGCCGTTAGTAATTATCTCTCTGCTATATATATATATATATATATATATATATATATATATATATATATATATACAGGTAGTTCAACAAGTTCTTAAAATGAAATCCAAGAAATTTCCAAATCTTGTTTTTAATTTTTTCTTATTCGATATACTTTCCGAGAAGCTCAATACACTTTTCCCACCGATATTTCAGAGCATTTATACCTCTTGAGTAGAATTTCGCGTCTTTAGACTGAAAATAGGCATTGACAGCCTTAACCTCTTCATTGCTGGAAAAACGCTTTCCACCGAGACTATTCTTCAAATGTCCGAAGAGGAAATAATCAGAGGGGGCCAGGTCTGGAGAATAGGAAGGTTGTTTAATAAGTTCAAACCTCAGTTGGGCCAGTTTTGCCGATGCTTGCCGCGACTTGTGTGCTGAAGCATTGTCCTGGTGAAACAGATCAACCTTCTTCTGCAAAGCGGGCCGTTTCACCATAAGTTCTTGCTTCAGGCAGTCCAACAGTCTTGCATTGTATTCTCCCGTGATCGTTTTACCGCTCTCAAGGTAGTCGACCAGAATTAGTCCACGTTGGTCCCAAAAAACCGTAGCCATAATCTTTCCGGCCGATGCCGTTGTCTGCACCCTCTTCGGGGGTCCTTCATCAGGTGCACACCATTGGCGAGATGTTTCTTAGGTCTCGGGAGTGTAGTGATGGACCCAGCTTTCATCGACGGTCGCAAATCTGCGCCAAAAACCCGACGGATTTTTCGACATCTTGGTGAAGCGGAAACACGCGCGTTTTTTTGGTCTTGGTTGAGCAAATGCGGCACCCATTTTGCTCTGAACTTTTTTATCTTCAAGTTCTCGTGCAGGATTATTTGCACACTACCCAAACTGATTCCCAAGGCCTCCACTATCTCTCTAATGTTCACTCGCTAATCTGCGGCAACGATTTTCCCCACTTTTTCCACGTGTTTCTCATCAGTTGCCGTTTTGGGCGTCCTGAACGTAGTTCATCCTCGGTGCTCCTGCGACCACTTCTTAACTCATTAACCCAGTTGGAAACAGTGGCAAAACATAGCGCAGAGTCACCGTACAACTCGTCTTACTCAGTTTTCACTTGGGTCGCATTCCAACCTTTGAAATAAAAATGCGATAACCACTCGAAACTTTTTTTCTCAATTTTTCAAAATCACGCCTATACGTTGCACGGGAAAAGCGATCAAACCAAATCGCAACGGCCAATCACCATAATATTTTGACTGCTAGCAGTCGAGTGTTGCCGTTTCCAATAGCGGTGAAAGCGCATCAATTTCGAATTCTGAAAAGCTCATTTTAAGAACCTGTTGAACTACCTGTGTATATATATATATATATAAATATATAAATATACATATGTATATATATATATATATATATATATATATATATATATATATATATATATATATATATATATATATAATACATATCAACCCGTACTTAAATTAAGAAGATTGTTATGTTAGGCATATATGCACATATACGTATAAATGTGTTTTCTCAACGTGCTTTTTAAGGGGGTTTAGCCGCATTCAGTAGATTAAGTCGACGTAACAGCGTATCTCAGACTCTCTCACCTTAGACAAAACACAAACAAATGTGGACGAGAAGAATTACATTTATTATTAAAGTTGAGCTAGCTGGTATTTCTGAGGTGAATATTATCGCTCGTTACTGCTCGATCGCTCGTTGTTTTCCGCCTATTCCCCGATATGTGTTTTCCCCATGAATTCCGTACTCAAGTTTCTCTGATTCGCACATTGTGTAAATCTCCTCACGGGCAGCATCAGGCACTTGAAACTACCGGTGCCGCCTCCACCGCGATCATAGGCGTAGCCAGGCTACATTTCAAAAAGACGCCATGATCGCCGACGATATCACGGATCGACGGTCCGTTTTGGTGGATCTCGGCGGCGAAAACTCGCGGCACGGAGAAGAAGCCTCGTTTAGTTGGACAAATGTCTGTCTCATCACAACTACGCCAGCGTAGCGTGCGCAGAGGGTGGGCGTCCAGTATAAACAACAACAACAACAACAACAGCAGCAGCAGCGGCTCAGTGTAGGTGAGCGAATGCCAGCCAGTGTGTATGTTCTCTGGCTCATCTTGGTAAGATTATACGGACGGCCGGTTATATCGAAAATCCATCGAAATGAACAAGTGGCGAGTACGTAAAGACCACGCCGCCGTCGCCACCACTGCTGTCGCTTCGCTTGGTGGGCTCGGGTAAAGAACTGGAGCCTGGAGGAACACGATTTGGCTACACTTTTGGCTACGCAACGAACTGGTGAAAAATCTAGACCCATTTTCGCTTTTGTCTGCGTAGATACGCGCCGTGATTGAGTGGGCAGGTCTACATGCAGAGAAGCATGCGCACCTTCTTTTTCCTCTTTATCCCCTTGGCCCATGGGATAAACATCTCATGGGGTGTCAGGTTTACGAGCCGAGAGGAAGGCCGACGATCAAATTCCCACCTCAGCGTCAGCGTGCAGAACGCTCACAGACAACGCTAATGCACAAAATCCTCTTAGCCCTAACTATTTGGCTGTTCGATCGACGCGCTATGCTGAAGTCGATATCATCGCTAGGTCAAATCTCGATTTGAGACTGCAAAAGATTATTCAATTAATGTATCAGACCCGAGTTAAGTCTATTGTCTATGCATCTGTATCCGAGACGGTGTGTGTGTGTATGTGCTGTTAATTCCCGACTTTGTTTTTATTTTTCGCTGGCTGGGATTGGAACCACAGTTGTGTGAGCCAATAAACGTGTCTGTACTTCTGCATAGAATAACAATGCATATCTAGGCAAATACCACTTTTCCCACATTTCACGCACACACGCATACACAAACATTGGAACATAGTTTACGAATTTAGTTATAACTCTTTTTTTAAGTTGACACTTTAAAGCGAATAATTGTCTCCGCGCGACCGTGTAGTCACGGGCTCTACGCAGGCCACTGCTGTGTCCCCATACCAAACTGGACGCACACCTGCAGCCGCATTCAGTACAGCTCCTGTCGCAGTTTCTCTGCTCGTCGTATCCAGTTGAGCCCTGTGGCGCGGTGGGTGCATTCGCGCGCGCCTCGCGACCGGAGGAGACATATTGGTGCGCAGATTCGATCCCCACCGTTGTACAGTTATACTTATGGGGGCCCGTCTATGAAGCAATGCGAAAAACTGTCCCGTGCACGTTAAATCTTGGCTGGGGGTCAGCCCGAAAATGATCTGTTGCTCTTCGTATCAATTCAATCGTTTATTGTCACCTTGGTTAGGTATTGCACATTACAAATATATATTATAAGAACATTATATCCACAATCCATCCTATGAGATCATATTCAGACTTGTTATCGATGTCATTTTCGTACATTGACCAGCGTGGTATCTTGAACATGATAAGCCACAATATTTGCATATACAAAGATCACTTAGGTCATGATATCCTTCTGTTCTACATATTGCATGGTGGAACCCGTGAACCGCATATCTTACAACCGTATGACGAGTATTTCGGCACACCCCCTTCCACTCAGTGTTTGTCATTGCTCTTGTGTTATAAAAATCGGGATCAACGTCTGCCATCTTTTCATCATACAGCCTAATAAATTCACGATAGGCCGGCGTCTCTGGGAACTTAAACTGCGACTTTAACTGTTCGACAAACAGCGGAGTACCTGTAAGAAGATAGACCAAACGATTTCGCGTTGAGCAGTGCAGGCCCAAGACCCTTTTTAGAAATGCAGGTTTAGTACTATCTAACAACGCGAGGTGTGCTGTGCTCAGTTTCTCCCAGAGCAGTTCTATTCCATACGATGTAGTTGGTGCTATTTTCATATTAAACAAAGCCAGTGCCGTGCTGAGTGACAGTTTTTGCGGCTGTGCTATCATTGTTGCGGCCACCAGTGCCTTTGCTACTCGCTGTTCTATATGTACACCAAACGTTTTGCCACTGGGCGTCAGTGTCACGCCTAAGTATGTGAATCTATTAACATAGCTCAAAACATGACCGTTTAGCCTTAAAGTGTCTCCTTCTGCTATTCTACCGCCACGTCTAAATTTCATCGCCTCAGTCTTTTGGGCGTTGATTTCCAGTCCAACGTCGACAATATATGAAGAGAGGGTTGCCAATGCTTGTTGAAGGTGAAATCTACTCCGGCTGTAAATCACCAGGTCGTCCGCGTACATAATTATATCGACCGTGGGGTGTCGTTTCTTGATTTTGGGTGGCAGGTCCGCTATTAGAAGTGTAAACATCAGCGGGCTCAGATTGTCTCCTTGTGTGAACCCATTAGTTTGCACCAGTGGCGGATGCTCTGTGACTCCATCATCTATGACGACTTGATTTGTTTGGAGGACAGCCTGGAGAAGTCCTACGATTGGTGCTGGAACACCAAGTTCAGCGAATTTGTTAAGAACTATGCACCTCGAACCCGAGTCAAAGGCTGCTCGGAAATCAACGAACACACTGTACAAAAATTGACCTTTTCGTGAGAGGGTGCTGTCGATATCCTTGAGGAGTGTTGTACAAGCTGATAGTATTGATCTATGTGGCCGGAAACCATGCTGCTCGTCTGGCAGTGCGTCTTTGTGGGCAATGTAAGGTGTCAGTCTCCGTACCAACAAACTGGCCAGTAACTTGTAAATGCAGCTTTTCTTTGCTATACCTCTCCATGAGGCAGGATCAGTGGGTGTGCCCTTGCCTTTGGAGATGAGAGTCAGAAGGCACTGTCGCCAACTTGATGGGATCTTTCCTCTACGCATGCATTCGTTGAACAGCGTGGTCCAACATGGTGCAAGCACCATGGCCTCCTGAATGTGTTCATTTCGTATATTGTCCGGCCCAGGCGACTTATTTTTCCTTAGGCTATGGATTGCCTCCGTCACCTCTTGAATATCAAATTCTCGCCCCAGGTATTCCCTCCACTGGGTATCTTCTTCAGACCAGACGCTTGTGTAGGTTGGCGGCTCTCGCGGAATTGTGTCCTTGTCCCCCAGGATGTTTTGGAAGTGTGCTCGTAGGGTTCCACGGTCTACTGGGCATGGTGCTCGTAGTTGCTTTGTAGTCTTGAGCCATACGTGCGGTTGTTCATGAGCCTTCGATAGTAGTTTGTCCTCCTTCCGTATTTCGTATTGTAGTTTGGCCTCTTTGAGCGTTCGTCTATATAACGCTTTAGATGCTGCGTAAAGCGAGCACATTTCTGGTCGCATACGTGCGAGGTCTCTTGCTTGGAACTGAATAGCTTTCGCACTGGAGCATTGTGGTGTCCACCATGGCGTTCCTCGTCTTGCATGCTGTGGCGGCACACAGGACAGAAGGAGCCTTGTGAGTAGCTCATTATACTCCTCAATCAGTGGACGTTCAGGACACGGGAATACTGTATTTATAATTGTCGAAAGGCGTTGACTGTCAAGATATTTTGACAGAGCAACCCGACTCTTTTGTCTTGCTATCTGGACATCAACACTGACGTCAAGCCCGACGGGTACATGCGCTGTCAGAGTGGTTCCTCCAATAAGTTGATGATCCCGCCCTAGGTAGTGAACAGCAGATTGCACCAGGTTGGTTGCAAATATATCGATTACAGAGCTACCCATAGATCCTTCAAATGTCGCCATGGTGGGATCAGTAGCAATCCAAAATCCCAGATCTGCTAATATATCAATTAATGCGATTGTTCTGTTGTCAGTTGGTTTGTCCAGTCGCGCATTGAGGTCTCCAGCAATAATGGTGGGCCGGTACCAGTCTAACCGCTGTATACATGTCGTGAGCTTCTCGACTAACTCACCGGTGCCCTCTACTGGGGCTGGTCTCACGTATAGTGCTATGACGTTGATACGGCTCCCCTCAATGACAACGCAGTCATCCTCTGCTATTAAAGTCTTCATGTCGCCCAGTCGGTGGTTGTAAAATACAGACACTCCTCCGCTCGGACGACCGATGTTGCTAACCCTAGTAGCGACACAGTTAACGGCATAATAGTTATTTAGAGACAGTTGACTCGAAGACCATGTCTCGGTCAACACCAACAGGTCTACTCCATCCAGTGTTGAATGTGGGAGAAGGTTCAGTGACGTGTCAGGATTCTCACAATTCCATTGGACTACCCTTAGAAGCTCTTGTGTTGGTTGTATCCCTGTTGGTCGACTTGAGCCAGCAGCCTCGCCACCATGTCGTAGAGCTTCGGTTTGCCCGGTACTTGGGTGTTCTGCTTCATGTCGGGATCCATTCGAGACTTGCTGTTCCCTCGCTGCGGGCGATGTGGCACACGCTGACGGTATAACAAGGTCTGACGGCCATGTGTGGCTTCCCGGCGATGGATAGTCTGCTCGTGGACGTTCCTCCTGGGTGTGTCTGTAGCCCGAACGATCCTCCCTCCGTGGTATCCGCTTCGCATTCCCCTGCAATATGAGTGTCGTCGACATTGGCAGTCGATAATAATAATAATAATAATAATAATAATAATAATAATAATAATAATAATAATAATAATAATAATAATAATAATAATAATAATAATAATAATAATAATAATAATAATAATAAGGAGATTCATTAAAGAGCTTGGCGAGCGGATACAGGAGAACACAGGCGACCGACGAGAGAGCGAGTTCCTGCGGCAGTTGCTCTCGCTGGCGGTATGCAGAGGTAACGCTGCCTGTATAATCGGGTCAATGTTTTGAGAGGAAGAGACTGCTACCGAGATATTTAATTATATATTAATACATGTTCAGACCTCACAATTGTATGATCAGCAATAAACGATAATAAAATAATAATAATAATAATAATAATAATAATAATAATAATAATAATAATAATAATAATAATAGAGTCGCCGACAGCCCATTTATACGAGGAAGAGGGCTGGGCGCCTAGCAGGGCAAATCTTTCACGAAAACTACGTCGACAGCGAAGCAGTGTCGTGGCGGCGGCCCAGTGAGCTGAAACCCTGTCTGCTACTCCTTCTGCGTCTTCCCTTCTCTCCATATCGCCGCGGTACTCTCATGTCGTTTAACAACTCTCACACGGTCGGGTCAACAGGCCCGCTTAGCATTTAGCAGTACTTATTATAGACGACTGCCTGTTTAATCGAATCATCATCACCTGTGGCCACTCTTCTCGCCGAGTACTACGATTGCGATTCCTATTACTACTCGTTTTATGGCTCCTATTCGGAACTAGTAAGTAGCTCATTGGCGAGCGCTGGCAGTTGCTCGAGATGCGTTCGTCTCGTCTTGGAGACGACCGACCTCACGTCGCGAAGAGTCTGGTTCTTGCTGAATGATGAGTCGTTGTTTAAGCGTTACTCACAGTCGTCGAAAACTGGCTCTCGTGGAACGTTGATAGTTTGCGGCCCGGCCCCACCGTGGAAGCCGAACAGTTAGGTGACAATGAAATTGTACTAAAACGGCACAGGCAGACTTTCAAATCGAAGCCGAAACGCCCACTCAACTCAGCCCATCGCGAGCACGCCATTCAATTGTGGGCTGATGACATTTTGCGCAATTCAAGGATTCCTACCTACCTACCTACCTACCTTCTTCACCTTACCGTCTTCTTAACTCTCCCCCTGTTGTCGTATCCGCCTCGACCTTTGGAGGGCCGAGCCTTTCAGTCCGTAACCTGGCCGATTGAGAAACAACACACTAACGAGCTATAGCAGAGACACCCAGCCAAGACGACGACGACGGTGCTGACCGCCGATGCGAGCTTACTCAAGAAAGAACAGCGGAGAGTCGCCGGCTCCCCGCAGATTCTGAATGGGATTGCTGTCCTCGCCTCAGCTCCTCTTCCTTAGCCTGGAACGCATGGCCAACACCGACCTGCAATGAACCGGCAGACGAGGAAACGGCGTTGATGACATTTAACGATCCATTCTATTTGACTACAATAATTGCCCACAGTTACTCTCCGATTTTGAACCACACAACCACTAGTAGGAACAGCGGCAGCAGCAGCAACAGCAGCTGCACCTTTACCACCCCCAACTTTGTCCCATCATCGCCGCCATCGTGTCCCATCATTGCTTATCATCACCACCGGCTTATGTTGCCGAAAGCGAGCCTATAGCAAGGATCAAGAGCAGATGGGAAAGGAATTGGGTACAGCAGGGCACCCTTCTTACTCTAATCGAGTCTGCGGCGGTTTGCTTTGCTGCCAGGTCGATCGCGTCGTTTTTGCTCGGCGACTCTTATATGATTTTATGAACTGTCATTGTTGTTGCTAATGTTGTTGTTGTTGTTGTTGTTGTCGTCGTCGTCGGAAAATAATTAAGAAAACGAAAGACAAACGCAATAAACAGAAGAACGGAAGTTCGGATCGAGAAAAAAGGGAAGAAAGGGCGACGGAGAAAGGAGACAGGGAAAGAGAGAAAACGAAGAGATGAAAACGAGGGGGAAGAAAGAAAGCGTTTCCCGTTAGACGTTTGTTGAGTTTCGACGGATCATCGTTTGCAAGAGGTGGTTACACGACGACTGAGCCATCGAGTGAAATCGATCTGCTGAACCTCTCTTGTTGAATCTGAATGAATGTGTTGATCTGTATTACTACCACTGGCATTACTACGGTATTTAGTACTACCGCTACGGCTGTTACTATTACTGCAACGGTGATTTTGCGCAACGAAGTTGTTGCTGGCGCATTAAAGTCACCGAAAGCACAGGATTCGTTTCGATTAAGCCTGCGAGCGCACCGTGAAGAACCCACCGTGCACCGTCGTGCCGACCATTGTGACGGGCGTCAGAAACGTTTCGGGCGGAGGAGTCGGCGGGCGGCACGGCGTCGTGCTCCCTCTTTTTCGGCTCTTAGTGTTAGATTCTAGACAGGTCAACCAACCCAAAGGGTGGGCTTCAAGCGCGCCTTCGGACAACAACAACAACAACAACGACGACAACGACACGACGCGATGGCGATCGCGAAATGGCTACCTCATACCGAGACTCCTTCCTTGCCGCGCCGATACCTTCGAAGTGTATTGTCAAGCCGCAGCCCTGTGTATAGTTGCACAACATAATATGCGCGGATAGATGTATTATCTATCACTCGCTTGACATGCATACTTCATGCATACACATCGTCCTTCTATATTGACGCCGCGGCTAGACTAGCAGCACGCTGCCGCGGACATGCTGAGATATTTAGGGTTTAGTCAACAGTTTCTGTGGCAGCATGGTCGCGGACTTTCCGATGTATGGTTTATTATCGATTATCTCAGTGAGCATCGCGAAAAGAACGGCTTCAATCAACAACAGGCATCGGACCGGCGATACCCCAGTATATGACAATAGTGACCACCGCACTATTTCTCTAGACCACGCGACGACGCCCCAAATATATATTTATATATATATATATATATATATATATATATATATATGGTTTATTTTGCAATAACATTGCATTTCAAGATGGTACATAATTTCAATACAATTCATTCATTCTATACAATTTAAACACTTCAGCGACCGTCCCACCGGGCGAAAAAGTGCAAAAACCGCCGATGCTTCTGGCAGCTTGCTGCGTATATATATATATATATATATAAATATATATATATATATGCAGCGTGGACACTATCATCGGACCTCACAGTATCACTCACAGGCGGTCGTCTGCATTTTGCGCCAGCCAGCCACGGTTTTCAAACACCGATGCGGACGATCGGATCGCTTTATGGACGGTTCGCATTTGCGAACAGAATCGACGGCGACCATTATTTTCGTCCGGGCATCATTGTTGTCGCTGTTGTCGACAATCGATCACATCTGCTGCGCAAACATCCACGCCCGCCTGTCGCTCGCGTGTCTTGCGGGGCGTCCTGGTGCGTGTCCCGACGGTGCGTGACGTCTTGCCACCTCGCTACGAGTTGTACAGCCAGCACGGGGCACGATGATAGCGAATTCGTTGGCACACAGACAATGTCAGTGGCGCTGTGAACGGCGACCGGGGGTGAGAAACAGGGGTATACAGATATGTACAACAACAACAGGGAACAACGAGCGCGGCCTCGAAGGAGCTTTGGCGAACGCAACGCGTAGAGGACGATACAACCTGACGTCACAGTGGCAACAACAGTAACGGCAACAATAACAACAACAACAGTAACGGCAACAACAACAGTGCCAGTAGCAGCAACAGCAACAACAACAGTATCAGTAGCAGCAACAGCAACAGCAAAAATAGCAGCATCAACAACAGTAGCAACAACAACAGTTGACGGAACACAGTCTACGACTCCATATGGCTTTACTACAGTGACTGCATCTGCTGCTGAGGTTGCCTCTGTTGTTCATGCCGCTGCTGTGGCAGATCCCCATTGACGCGATCACCGGCAGAAGGACAACAGCTGTTGTTGTTGTTGCTGTTGTTGTTGTTGTTGTTGCTGCTGGTGCTGTAGTATCTCGTAGACGGCTAAAGACTTCTTTCTCCCCCCCCCCCTCCCTTCCCCCATGCCCCGCCAGCCGCCAGCCCGCCCACATCGGAGACGCTGAGGTGCGTGCCTACCGAGAAAAGCGACCGTCAGACGCGCACGTACGTGGACATGCGTGGGCCGTAGGGGGGCGTGGGCCGTAGGGGCGCATGGGCGTGCAATGAGGCAGCCATCTTGAGGCGGGAACCCGGCGGTGGCGGCGGCGGCGGCCGCTGTATCGCCGAGGAGCTGCTGCCTTCCGTATCGCGCGGAAGGCGGAGTCCCGGCCCGTCCCGGCCACTTCGGGTAGGAGAGTTGGCTGCATGGAATGCTGCTGCTGCTGCTGCTGCTTCTTCTGCTGCCGTAGTCGTCCTCGTGTCGACATCGGGCGGAGCAACCCGCCATCATCAACAGGCCACTGCCACCTCTTTGGTCGCTGGTCGTCGAGGCCTTCTGCCGATGGCCTCCTCTTCTTCCTCTTCCTCTTTTTCTTCTTCATCTTCTTCTGTTCTGTCAGGCCCTCGTTGCGTTTGCCGTCGCTGGTGCTGCTGCTGCTGCCGCCACCGCCAATAGATGATGTTGCCTGCCTTTGGTTTCTGGTCTCTGTTTTCGTTTGGAGGCCGCAGCAGCAGCAGCATCAACAGCAACAACAACAGCATCAACAAAAGCAATAACAACAACAGCAACATCAACAACAACAACAGCCGCAGCAGCAGCAATAACAGCAACAACATAAACAACAAGTTTCTCTTCTCGCCGATGTTGCTGAGTGATGACGGCGACGCATCTTGGCCAACCGATTTACCAACCCCGACAAACAACAAATCTTCGAAAGAACGAGCAGGCCACTCCGTCATCATCCCCCCCCCCCCCCCCCCCCCCCCGGCCACTCCCACCGCTCTCCCCTCCCCCCTGACACTCGTCTTCCTGTCGCCGCTACTACTGCTGCCCTAGCTTAAACTCCTCCGACTCGACTCCTTGGTATTGTCCTTCCACTTTCTTTTGGACCCCTTGCCCTTGTTTTTTCTTGTTTGTGTTTTTCGTCACCGTTCCTGTTATTGTTGCTGCTGCTTCTGCTGCTGTTGTTATCGTCGTTGTTGGCGTTCTCGCTCACCCGGCTGGCCGGCATCTCTACCTAAGCGAATCTGCTGCCGGTACGTATGTATTTCTGCCTGCCTACTTGCTTTTCTGTATATCTATATGTCTGTCTGCCTTTGCGCCTGTCCATCCATTCGTCCGTCAGTGCGTCTGCCAGTTCCTTTGGAGTCAGGACCATCACAAGCATCAACAGCATCAGCAGCAGCAAAGGCAGCAGCAGAAAGACTAGCTGCGTGTGATGCTAAGTCGCTGTCTTATGTGATCTCGTGCGTGCGGCAACCAACCGACCGCCTGCTCTCGAGTAGTAGTAGTAGTCGCAGCAAGTGTGGTAGGTAGCTGGTGGGTGGCCATGGAGTGGCAGCGGATTGGATTCCATCTTCTATCCACTCGGAGAGCGTAGCGGACACAGCCGTCACCACCGCTTTGCCAACTGGCTGGCAGCCAGCAGTCAGGCAGGCAGTTGCCAGTTGGGCTGGCCTATCGCCATTGAACACACCTCCGCCGTGCGTCCTCATCGTCCTCATCGTCGTCATCGGCGGCGTCCTCGGCGTCGTCGGGCGCGGGCTGTTCTTCTCATCGACCGCGCCGCGGCACGCTGCCTTCGCCCGGGTGCAATGGCCGCTTCAGAGCCGGAACAACAAGGGGGGTGCGCCCTTTGCCCACACTCTCGTCCTGTTGTTTGGGACGCTTTGCGCCTCTAACTCCTTCCCAACGACCCGAACCTGCTCTCCGCCCCCTCCGCCCGCCCGGCCACCACCACCACCAACACCACCACCACCACCTCCTCCTCCTCCTCTGCTGGCCCGTCGCCGCTCCCAGGGCTGAACCAACCCTGAGACGATTCCCGCCACGCCTTTAGTCGTCATCCATAGAAAGAAGAGCACGAAAGAAAGAACGAAGGAAGGAAGGAAGGAAGCAAGCAATGCAAGCACGACCGACGCCACGAACGCGCGCGCGGAGACCGTGAAGACCAAGCAAGAAACGCGCAAGAAAAATCAACATCACTTGCCACCGAAAACAACACGGAGAGCAACCGAACAGCGGCAGCAGCAGCAGCGATAACGGCGACGACAGCCGCAACCGTTGCGACACCAACAACAATAGGAACAACAACAACACCAACAACAATAGGAACAACAACAACACCAACAACAATAGGAACAACAACAACAACATCAACAACAACAATAGGAACCCCAACAACAACAGGAGAATACGAGCATGACAACACTTATGACAACCTGTAGCAGAACAAATTGCACTCGATTCATATAAGCTTGTATTTAAAACATCGCCCTAAAGAGGCTCTTTACGAGCAAACACGAATTGTGAGAAAACAATGAGGCACATTACGAATTATGATACGTGCATACATATCACGAAATTAAATTGATTGTTCCTACTGGAGGCAAGATAAAGTTACCTCATATATATATATATATATATATTTATGTGTATATATATATATATGTATATATATATATATATATATATATATATATATATATATATCTATATATATATATATATATATATATATATATATATATATATATATATATATATATACATAATATATATATATATATATATATATATATATGTGTCGTAACTACACGCATACAGCAAAAGCGACTCAATTGCAAATTGAATATCCTCAGATAAAATTTTAAAGGCATAGTACCATGCCATCTGGCTTTTATGGAGCAAACCGTGCCGTGGTCGATAGCTTAGAGGATAGGAGGATCGAATGGCCCAGCGAGTAATCAATTCATAACGTTGTCGCTGTCGTTGTGGCGTTCGATAACAAGACGATACGGGCGGGCACCAGCACTAGCAGTAGTAAGTTAGTAGTAAAAACAGTTCAAGCACCATGCAGTTGTACGCAACTATATGTAACAAACGTCCATAAGCGTAACGTATTGCGTGGTCAATCATTGTTCTGTTATTGCTACTGGTGTCGTTGATGTTGCTGCTATTGCTACTGTCGTTGCTGCCGCTGCTGCTGTTGTTGTTGATATTGCTGCTGTTGTGTTTGCTGCTGCTGCTACTGCTGTTGCTGCTGTTGTTGTTGTGACGATTCCCGCAGCGGATCGTACTATTTGCTACTGCCATCAAAGTCAACATATCTGTGTATTCGGCGTAAACGATGCAACTCTACAAAACCTAACCGAAAGATATGCACTTGCGTATATGGCTCCCCGTGAAGCAATGCAGTAGAGATCATCGGCGATCATCACCATTCTTCAAACCAGCACCGTCTTCAGGAGCACCGCCGTATTCATCCATCCGAATCGATGCTGCTGCAATCTCGCACGGCCGGCAGCCGCCGTACCGAAAAGCTGAGCAGTTGGCATTGCTATTTATCTTCTTTATTGTTGAAGTTTTCTCTGTGCTGCGGCTGCTGCTACAGTTGTTTTTCTTTTCTTGTTTTATTTTTCTTCTGAAACTAGGTCTTGCACGGCGCATGCGCGGCTGTCCGCCCCTTTGTCAGCCTCTTCCTGGACGGAGCTTCTCTCCCATTCAACAGGGGTCTAACGTCATCTCCTCCTTGTTGTTGTTGTTGCTGTTGTTGATGTTGTTGTTGTTGTTTCTTTTTGTAGCTTCGCGGTAGTTCTTTCTCCCAGTTGTTTCCTATTTTTGTTTCTTTGCTTTGCTTTCGCTCTCTCTATCTCTCTCTCTCTCTCCTTTATGTTTCCTCGTTTCCTGTGAGGTTTCGTGTGTGAGTGTATGTGCAGTGTCAGCGAGAAAAGAGAGAGCTCCAGCTTTCGTTGCGTCTAGGTGTTGTTGTTGTTGTGTTGTTGTTGTTGTTGTTGTTGCTGTTGCTGTTGTTGTCGTTCGCCAGATTCTGCCGTCAAGTAAACAGGCCAAATCTAATGGCCTGTGCAAAAACGTGCACGGCTGCCTGCGAATGGCCGGTTTGTCTGCCGCGATCCGTACCCGCTTCTGCGAGTCGATAACACTCACACAGCTCACTGCTACTAAAACTATTCGAAACTCCTGCAGAAAGGGGCGGCAAAAAACTGGTGCAAATCAAAGTAAAAAGCGATTTGTCGTCGTCGCCGTCGTCGTCGAATTCGTTCGCATTCGGGCGCAGGAAGCAAAGCGCGGTTGGCTGGGAACGCGCGCCAGAGACACTACCTGCGCACCGCACGGAGCCGTAGAGACGATGGGTAAACCAGTCGACGAGCACACGAAAACGCAACTTTCTGGCCTTAGGTAGATAGAAACTCGTTCCCTCAGCGCCAGCTGTATGGATCGAATAATGAGAGTATATGGAACCAACACGAGCGCTCATTGACCTTTTGTACTATATGTATGTATATATATATGTATATATATATATATAGATATATATATATATATATATATATGTATATATATATATATATATATATATAGATATATATATATATGTATATATATATATATATATTATATATATATATACTATATATATCTATATATATATTATATATATATATATATATATATATTATATATATATATATATATATCTATACATATATACACATATACTATTCTTCTTGACTCAGCTATTTCCCTACCTGTTTTTTCCGCATGTTTATTTGCGACCAAATAGGGGATGTGCCAATGTGTAAACCGTCTTGTGAAGATGCGTTGAGACAATGACGATCTGGCTGCTCTCTCTTTTTCTTTCCACACACCTTGGCGCCTCGTGTCACAAGCTGGCACACAAGCTGGCTCGATAAGTCTTCGCGAAGCTTTCCCGACTGGTCGTTTGCCTAAGCTGTCTGTAGTGTTAAAACGGCGTTGAACCATTGTGTCGTCTCTGTTGAGGTCACTATGTGGTCGACCAATAAAAGTTTAGTGCGTTCAAGCAATGTGCAGCGTGTTCCTTCTACTCGAAGCCTACCCGCACTTAGCTGTTCGACAATGGATACAGCCAAATCCAGACAAATCCGAGGCAGCTTTTTAACATCGGTCGGATGCTTTGTTCAACAATGACCGCAACGTTGAAAAGAAAAAAAGTTTGTAAGTCGTGAGCAATTCACTTATCATTGTATGTAGATGACTGGTAGGGCATTTAATAGCAACTCGCTACATCGCTACAATTTCAACAACATGACCCTTCACAGCAAACGCTAACTACTAAATAACTATATAATTATGACGCTTATTTTCACCTTTGTTAGGCACATTGTAAAACTTGTGTTAGTATACACATTACTGTTCCGTATTCAAATATACATCGAGGACAGTCTCCTTTCCGATGTAGGTATCACACGGGACATGACAACCTAATGTTCCGCAGAGAATGTGGTGATGCCCATGAACTGCAAAACGTGTTACTAATATGCCTATTGGTCCTGTTAAGTCCTTTCTATGCGTCGTTGGTCATTGCATTCGTATCATAAAATTCAGGTTCGAATTCTGCCATCTTCCCCAAAAGCTAATAAACTCTAAATAAGCTGAAGTAGTCGAAAGGTTGAAACGTCGTTTAAGATCTTCTATAAAAAGCGGCGTGTCACCCAAGAGGTAAACAAATCTGTTTTGTGTTGAGCGGTGCAGCCCCATGACACGTTTGAGACATGCTGGCTTTATACGATTGAGCACCTCAAGCTGCGACGCCGACAGGTACTCCCAGATCACTTGAGTTCCGGCAAGCAACAGGTGCAACTTTCTCGAACGAGGCCATTGCTGCTTGTAGCGATCGCTTCGATGGCGTCTGCACCCCAACACTCGCAACCAAGGCTCGCCTGAATCTGTCCTTAAGGTGCTCTTCGAAGCATCGGCCGTTGGTAGGTAGTACCACCCCCAAGTACATGAAGCTATTTACATACTTAAGGGTCATTGGCCCTACACGAAGTGTGTCGGATTCGGCTAGTCGCCCTCCTTGGCGGAATTTCATAGCTTTAGTTTTATCAAGGTTGATTGTCAGGCCGGTATCTTGTACGTACGTGGAGAGTCTTTTCAATGCCTCAATGACATGAAAACGACTTTTTCCGAAAATGACAAGGTCATCTGCATACAGCAACGTTTTGACGAGAGAAGTAGATTCTTGGACTCGGGATGGCAAGTCATTCAGCAGCAGGGAGAATAGCAGAGGACTCAGATTATCGCCCTGCGCGACTCCGGTTGTTTGGGCAAACGGCGTGAGCTGGGACACGCCGTCATCGATACTCACTGAGTTTTCCTGAAGCATAGCCTTGATTAGCCGAAGCACGTTAAGCGGAACTCCGCACTCAGCAAGCTTTACCAGAATATTGTCTCTAGGCGCCGTGTCGACCGCAGATTTGAAATCGAACGTGAATCGTTTGAATCCGCCCACCTACCAACACTGTGATCGCCTATGTTGATGCTCTCTTAGGAACGCTTCACCCCCCCCCCCGCTCAGTTTGGAGGCAAGTAGGCCTTTGCGATTTAACTTGCGCCGTTAAAAGGCAGAAAGGCGGTAGAGCGCACCGAACTGGAAAATAGGAAGAAATTCGACTCAATCGCCACCAATCGTACTTGGAATGTAGTAGGTATATATATATATATATATATATATATATATATAAACCGAGCAAGATGGCTTAGTGGCAAAGCCTTTGCCTTGCATTCGGGAGGACTGGGTTTGAGACCCAGAGCGGCTACTCTTAAATTGCTTTGCGTGGTTTACAATTTAGACAAGGTAAATGCCGGAGTGACATTAGCCATGACATGAAAAAAACCGTACACGGATATTAGCTTTACGGAAGAACGTTAAAAAACATATATATATATATATATATATATATATATATATATATATATATATAAAATGTTTGGCTGGTGACGACGGCGAGTTTCCAGAATCAGGCAACCAACTAGTTAGTCCCTTTTGTCGCAGGACGGAGAAGTGGTGGTATCGCCGCCACGTCCACAAATCTTGCCCAACTCGAACGACTCACTACTGGCGGGCCATGGCGAGTGCGCGGACAGACGGGCACGCGCTCTAAGCTCCCGTTCACATCATTCGTCGTCTCTAACTCTAATTAGAACAAGCACAAAGCTCTTGTGTCATGGTACCCCTTGCTTGCTTGCCATCCCGCCGCCTCTCCCCCTCTTCCCCCCGCTTCTGCTTTTGGTCGGTCCTCGAGCACATGTGTGCCATGAAAGCAGTCATCATGTCCTAGTGCTATTAGCAGTGATAGTAGTAGTAGTAGTAGTAGTAGTTGCACTTAGTTGAGGTCATAGTGGGGATCATTGTAGTAGTGAAAGTACTAGTTTGTTCCTTTTCACTACTGGCTGGCTAACGAAGCCGCCTCGTTGCCACTCTGCTCTTCTCTGTTCGCCGATAACCCCAGCTCCAAGGCTGTTTCTGGTCGTCGACCTGGCTGGCTGTCTGCTTGGCGTGCGTGCAGGTTTGCCGGGCCACCGTACCATCGAGCAAAGCTGCTCATCGCTTGCCACCATTGAAACATTTTGTGTCCAACTCTCTGTTGATGTTGTTGGTGTTGTTGTCGTTGTTGCCGTTGTTGTCATTATTGCCGTTGTTGTTGTCGTTGTTGTTATTATTGCAGTTGTTGCTGTTGTTGTCGTTGTTGTTGGTGGTGGTGCCGGTGTTGTTGTTATTGTTGTTCATTATTGTTGTTGTTGTTGTCGTCGGCGTTGTCGCTGCTGGTGCTACTGCTTCTGCTCTTGCAATTCGCCACTATAGCGCACAAGGCGCTGCTGTGTCTAACTACGCCTGAGACGCCTACATTTAACCGGCTTAAGCACGTGGTGATAACAAAGAGCCCGCCTTCCCGCTCACGCAGTATTACTACTGTACTGCTTATTGGTTGTCGACTTGGTCTACCGGTTCATGGATTAACTTGCTACAGGCGAATTCCTGCTCTCAGCGATTAATAATTGTGAACAAAGCGATATAGCATTCCAGCCTCGAGCATTCAATAGAACGGACCTCCGCGAGTTTGCACCACCCGTCAATCTATGTATCTACTTAAGCGTAAAGCAGTAATCAACAAGCGAAAGCACTAATTCTAATGATGATAATACAATTAACCCATATGCAAATATACAGAATCAAAACGTGATTTCTTTGCGAAACTGCATTACAAATAGTCCAGAATTAACCAGACAATCAAATCATCTGCTAGTGGCGCCGTGGTTGGCTTCACTCGGTGGCGATGGTGGGCTCATTTGTCGACCTAACGAGGCGACACTGTGTGGTTTACGCCGTGTGACTCAGTGAGTGGATAGTGTAATGATAATGATGATGATGATGATGATGATGATATGATGCCGATGATGATGGTGATAATGATGATAATGATGACGATGATGATGGTGATGATGACAGAAACCTGCCTGTCTTTGCTGCCGAGACCGTGGGAGGGGAGAGCCTGTCGATGGCCTGCTGGCCACATCAGCATCCTACCCTACGTTGCATGCACCTCCCTAGGGCGCGACTTTGGTTAACGTCGCCTGGCTTGTCATTGCCACTTTGGCCTTTGGCTCTTTTCCAACGGAGAGACGGAGAGACCGACGGAGAGACGACACCCGCCCGCGACAGCTCGGTCGACCAGCTCGGGTTATCACAAAGCAACAGCGAGCGCGTCCTCTGGGCAGCGCGTACACAACCGGCGACAAGTGCCAAACGTAGGAATAGGCCCATTTTGCTGCTAATTCTACCTCTAACTCTTCTCAAACGTCTCTCTCCCTGTCACATACGTTTTATCTTTTCTCTGTTTCTCTTTCTTTTAACCTTTCTCTCTCTCTGGCCTCTCTGTTTCCTGTCCCACTTCATGCTGTGTAGGTCAAAGGCAGTCTAAACAAGTCCTGCCGACCTACAGCTACACTGATGTCGGCACCTGCAGGAGTGGCGCCAACAGAAGCAACAGTCGCTTAGCATAAGCAGCAGCAACAATAGCAGCAGCAGCAAAGAGATCGTGCAAGCGACCGCTCGTCCATCTGCCGACCCGTTTGCCTATTCTTACCCAGACAGACAGACGGGCGAACAGACCCACATACACAGGCAAACCAACCGACTAAGTTAGCCAGTCATTACGATTAAAACTCGAATGTCTTTGCCTAGAATCCCACACTACTTGCCACTGCCTGCCCCAGGAGTCCCACAGTGCTTGCCTAGAAACCCACCAACTGTTTGTTTAGAACCTCACATTGCCTGTTCAGAAGCCCACATTGCCTATTCAGAACGCCACATTGCCTATCTAGAACCCCCACTGCCTGCCTAGTACTCTGCGATGCCCACCCAAAACGCTACACTGCCCCTCCAGAGCTTCTGACTGCCCTCCCAATAATTTAAGTGTCTCCTCTGTTTTCCACGCTGGCTATGCAGAACTCTACGCTGCCTCCTCAGAACTCTATGCTGCCTCCTCAGAACTCTATGCTGCCTCCTCAGAACTCTCGACATTGCCTACTCAGAACACGACACTGTGGGCCCAGAAGTCGGCATTGCTACACCAGAACGCTACGTTTCCTCCCCTCCCAGTCCAGTCCCAAAAATTCAAAACCCACCATCCCAACCTGCGCTACCGGATAGCGCTCGGTTGAGGTAAAACGGCTGCGCTGTCGTCATATAGTAGTATAGTAGCCGCCGTTGTCACTATCGTTTCTGTTGCTGTTGTTGCTGCTGCTGCAGTCCAAACGCTTGCAACTCGTTGTCTTCTTGCTCGACCTGCTTAGTTGAAGGAGGATTCGTGGTCGGAGGACCACTGTCGCCACATCCTACCTGCCTACCTACCAACGTACCTCCCTCCCGACTGTTTTCGCTCGTTCGGTGTCCTTCTGCCTACGTTCGTTGTCCCCCTGCGCTCCATTGCAAACCCCGCAGAGAGCAAAACTCTGTCAAAAGTGTTGTTATCGTTGTTGCCGTCGTCGTTTTCGTCGTCATCGCCGACGTAGCCCAATCTTGGCACCCAACCTAGCCACTCATCCAAACCCCCGACCGCCGCCAGTGCCCTCGCCCCCCCCCCCCCGACTCACACCTCCAACGCTATCCACCGCTAACCTGCGTTGTTCATTTTCGGCCAACTTAGCTTTGCTCATCGTCGGCTGCTTTGGCTCCAATTTGGCTTACACTCGCGTCCACTACACTGCAACCCCGGCTATCCTCTTTCTCCTGATTCCTCTGACTACTGACTTCTACAACGTCGATAGCTACAATTACCACCACTCCAGAGCCACGACTGAGCGCGCGCAGTTGGCGCCGCTTCTGCGCGCTGTTTCCCCCCACCTAGTGACGCCTGCGTCTGATGGTGATACACGGACGGGACCGACGGGACGGCGGGACCGACGGGACGGCGGGACATTCGTAGGTGGACCTGATCATGTTGTCGGGTCTCTTCCCCTGCCTCTCCTTCGATGCACGCACGAAGGGGACACAGAGGGGAAGAGTGAAGAGAGGAGAAACGCCGAGAAAAAGAAGCGACAGGCAATGAGGGGGCTGCTCGAAACGTAGCTCCAACAGGCCAAATGAATTTACTTTCTACTTCCCACACAAACACTCACAGCAAGATATACAGGCAACCCACACAATACTTCACACATAGACACATACACGCACACACATACGCATACATACTCGTGTTATTCCTCCTGTTTCTGTTTCTCTTCCTTGTCGTTTTCTTTCTTGTGAGAGTCCGGTCGACATTACCCATCCAGCAGGCAACGATGTTTCGTCCGTCGTCGTTGTCGTCGCCGCTGCCGCCGCCGCTAACTCATTGCGTCGGCCGCAAACTTATCCTCGCCCAGCCCGTTGGGCTATACTCGTGTATTCAATTTCGACCTCCCCCTTCCCAGCCCGAGTCCACCGTCATGATTGTCGAGCTGTCGGCGGCGGCGGTGCAGCCTCATTGCGAACTCATTGCCACTGAGCTCAACGGCGAACAGCCGCTGATCTGTTGCCCTTTACGTGGTCTCCACCCGATGTTGCGGCTGATCGTGATGTTGCTGCTTCTAGTGTCGCTGCTTCCGCTACCATCTACTTACTCACTTACCTTTCGCTCGTTTGCTAGTATTGTATAAAGGCACTGAACGACAACGACGACACTAGTAACGATAAAAACCGGAGCAGCAACAGCAACCTTCAACAACAACAACAACAACTTTACACAACAGCAACAACAACAGCCGTTGTTGTGTTCGAAGGCGAGCTCTTCTACGACAGCTCGGCGTAATCGAGGAGTGCGTCGTTCCATTGGCCGAACCTGATGTTCTTTTTAGAGCCGCTGTTGTGTGTATGGTAATGCGAAACAAATTGTGCCGCCGAAATTGACACGAGAAGACTCGCAGTTCATGGTGATGATGACGATGATCATGATAATATTGTGCTGTCATCTCTGTTGATCTTTGGTTAATTTTAAATCAAGTTTACTCATTAGTGTTTGGACTGAAACTCATTGACATAAGACCACGTCTCCGACCTCGTCTATCACATGCATTTTATTTCATTTTCAGATTATACGTTTTACATAAGTATGTGTAAAAAAACCTGGCATCGGCTAGCCATACCAATAAAATGCACCTTGTGAGTTCTTAAGCGTGATATCCCGTACACACCAAGTCACATTCTCTGCAAATACATCTATAATTTGGCCCGTAATCGCCATCGGTTAGGCAGACAACATGATGAATATCGTGTTTAGATAACTGCAATAACACACGAGAAATTATTTGTTTTTGCATTTCTTTTTTTGGCCTTCGTTAGCATTGTGTTAGCTTCAAATACCTGTGCATCAATTTAGGCCATTTTCACTTCAGCCGCAAAAATATATCTCCAATTTAGGTTAGCGACTAAAGGCTTGTCCCACATGATTTTTTTACATCGTATGGCGCAGTAAAAGCGCCAACCTTAAATCGAACAAAGCCAAGACGATTCTAAGCAAAAGTGATTGCGGATTTTCGATTATCTTCATCGATACGATAAATAGGTCTCGAGTTTGCTTTCCGTAATAGAGTAATCTAGAGAGCTAGGGCAGCATATGTAAAGCGATTCACGTATTTGGACATAACATCTGCCAACTACCGACAACCAGATACGAATGCAGCTGGGTGAAGGCAGTTTGCTCTTTGGCAATAATCAAGCTATAATATATTTTTTACATATACCTTCATTTATTAAGAATACAAGTGGAACGACAATTGTTTCCCGAAAACGTGTGCACTGGGAATATTACTCTATCTCATATAGAGTGGGTTGGGATCACTTCAGCAGCATGCCGCGGACGGACGCCGCGTTCCCGCGTTGGACTTCGAGGTCGAGGCGCTGTCTCAAGAAAGCCGCACTTCTCTTGTCTCCGGTTGCGAGGTTCAGCTGCTCGCCGACTCCGACAGCTATAATATTGTATATAATTGAGTATAGCATCGGTTGGGAAACCCTTACCCGTGCTTGGCAAGCATGGTCTCCTCATCGATTGATGATGAATTTCATAAGGGTTAAGGAGGCACAATGCGGTCACGAATACGTTAATTGTGAGTACCATCTTGGCCCAGGGGCTTTGTTGTTTAGTAGGCGATATATTGCTTCGACCACTTCATAAACAGTGAAATCTTTATATACTTGGTCCTTCCATTGCGTGTCTTCTTCCGACCATGCGCTGTAATACGTTGCCCTGGAGTGCGGGATTCGGTCTGTTGAGCACATAATTGTGCATAAATGTCTAGCAAATTCACCTTCGGTGGCCGGGCAACTGGCTCGTGATGGGCCAGGCACACACTATTGCACATTTGTAAGGTGTCTTCTCTGCTTTCCTAAACCTGGTTTGCTCATTTGGCTTTTCATACGAGGACTTTTGAATGTCGAACACTAAAATATTTTAAATCCCTGTTCATAATTTTACCTTATCATAAATATACCTAAATACCTTATCATCATAAAAAAAATCGCTTATCATTTTTGAGTCGATTATTATAGATCGACATTTAGTCGATTTTTGTCATCTAGCTTCAGTTCCAACCAATCAGAAGGGCCTCAAGTACCCCACATCAAGAGACTAGTTGTTCAGCGATGTCTTTGGCAAGCTTTATACACTTCTCGCATATTTAATACATTGGCAGCTAACCGTTTCCTCATTATATCATTAAGAAGAGCACAAGCCGCAAGCTGGAGCTATAGCAAGGACACAACCGCACAAACGCTGATGGAATAGCTCCTCTTGAAATCTGCTAATAGGACGCATTTGTAGCCTTTGTGGCAGCTTATAAAACGGCATTGCTAAACAACAAATGCTATACCTGGAGGTGGAATACAACATTTCATGGGTGCGTAATAACGATGGAATACCATGTCGATGGGATCCGAATTTCTTCAATGCATCCCAATATTATTGCTACTCTTGTATGCAGTGCAACCGTTATATATATATATATATATATATATATATATATATATATATATATATATATATATATATATATATATATATAACATCGTGTTAATTGCATAAGAGAAATAGCTCTTTGACAGGTACCGATATGCTAGCCAAAACACGGCTGACCCCAAACATGGCACAGACGGCCGACGTCTTGATTGTGGAAGATTCTTCTAGGTTAGTGTTTATAGTGAAGCCCATGAAGTGAGTCGTGGCTTACAAGATGCCGGTTGGGTTGTAATGATCTTTGCCAGTCATGCGTGACCGTTGCTGATAATTTAGAAAAGCTTCCGCAAATCGGCGAAATGTTATTAATAAACATTGCGTTGAGTATAAGCAAAGCAGGGACTTTAGTGAGGTCGGCTGTCAACTTCGCAGGTCTTGCCGTTCCAAAGAAAAACGTCGTTTCCTTTGTCAACGCGATAAGTTGTTGAAATAACTATTGGCATCACTTTGTAGATTAGATGTTCCCACATCAACTTTTGGTTGAGCAGCCATTAGAATACGAATTTGAATGACAGCGGCGCGCCGCTCGCAGCCTCCGGGTCGTTACGCGGGTAGTCTCGTTTTGCTTCAACCTGTCGTTGTTGAATCTTCACAGCCTCATAGCTGCTCGCGCCTCTGTTGCATGGCCACACACAGTACATCTTATCAGTACAAAATGATCACTGAGTTACAGGCATCACACTGGTATGTCACACCCTGGGTTTACCATCCTGCACACACACAAATAGGCGTGTTTTCTCGGAGCTCGATATGCACAGGTTCGCATTCCTTGGCGCAACTGGTATGAAGTAGTATTTTCCCTCCAAGTGAGAGATTTTGCAATTTCAACATGTTCAGCCACCCGCCCTGACCTGGTGACGCTGTGCGTTAAGTATGACGGAGCCACTGCACATTATGACCGTGGCATCCCATGCCAGGCAATTGCCCTTAGACCATGGCGGGATGGTGACGCCGTCGGGTCTTTTGTCGTCTTCGAAGCACAGCCTGAGCTCCAGGGAGCCTGATATGCCGGCTCCACGAGGAGCCTTTATTAGGATCGCGTTGATTTTCGTATGTCTGGGAGTCCTACTAGGGCTCTTAGTGCAGCTTAAAGGGTGCAGTCCGTGCGTATCCACTTTATCCACGCGCTCTGCACTCATATGGCTCACATATGGAAGCGCCTATTCTTAGGGCGGCCACCACGCGGAAGGAGGTGTTGTCCAGCATGGTACCTGCAGCTGCGGTGAAGGAAGTGTCCTTAGGAAGCTACTGTTGAAGGCCTTATACATACCGCCCTCTCTCTGCCGGATATTTGATGTCATTTAAGATCTCGCGAACGGTCGTTTAATACCTGTAGCCGTCAAGCATATGCTGCGTACGATGCTTCTCCCAGAGGCCAGGACCTTTTGATTGTCTAGCTGCCAGCTCAGCTTTCGTTTTGCTTTTTGCTTGGGTGTAAGGGTAGCGTGTTTATGCGGACAGTCCAAGTGAAGCGGCAGTAGTCAGTGAAGTCGCGAGCAATCAGGCTCACCGCTTCCCGCTCGCCGCTGCTAGCTGTAAATGCATTTTTAAGTGGCTAGCTTGGTGGTTACGTCTAAAGCATTGCTGTAGATGAGATCTGCTCGCAACGCAACTACTGCGACAGATTTACGATAGACTTGAAGCAACAGCAGGTGGCGCCAGCAGTGGTCCCTTATGCTCCCAAGGCTGTCAATACTCAGATCTATTTGGATGTGCGAGCACGACTATCCGCTGATGCGTTCGCAGCTCATCCATCAGTCGCTGCCCTGCCGAATACCGTCGTGAGGCGCGACTTTGCAAGATTTTAGTTGGGCAACCTGCCGCGTGCCACCGAGCGTGCGCTCACCACGTGGGTCGGGGGTCAGCAAGGGTTCGACAGAGCTAAGAAGGCGTGCTGCTCCTTTCAATAGGTTTAGCGTAGTGGCAAACCAGAGCCAGATGGGGGCGAGGTAAACTTTCAGCTGGCTTTAAACATGATTGTGAAATCGGCATCTGCCCCGGAGGTGATGCCAGCAATGGAACATGCAGCGAAGCTCTTCTACCTGTGTAAGCTGTGGCGTCCAAAGATACCGGGTCCGATGTTTGTATATCGGCTTGTACCTGTTCGCCAACGAGAAGCTTGGATGCTCCCTCTGGTAGAGTCTCAAATCACACAAATGCTACCACATTGCCGATCTGGCTCTCACACGTCTGTGACTGCACGAAGTTTACTCTGTCGATAAACACCAAGTTTGCATCGATGTCGTCCTAAATGTGACGGCAGCTTTTAACAGTGGGATTCTCCCACCCGTTTCTTGAAAAATATTATTTGATCTGGTCTGTACGTCCTCTACAAGTTATTGGTTAAAATCCTGCCCTGTTGGTAGGTCCCAAATCGCCGGGTTCACTCTATTAAATCAGCCCGGCATAGTGTGAATATGGGACATATACATTTTGGGTTAAATCCTGCCCTGTTGGTAGGTCCCACATTATTAGTCATCAGTGCCGTTATGCTATTAATTCTACATAACTGTATACTTTTGAAAATTCGACGTGATAACCTTGGTGGAGCACGATTGCTGATGACACGACGATATTATTTCGAGTTGACGCGTCTCACTTTACCGGTAGCATAGATAACTTGATCGCCCGAATCGGGAAATTCTAAGAAAACCTTTAGCTATTCCGGATTGTTTGCATAAATACTAGCGAGACAGCAGATTATACTATTTCAGCCGGTTAGCAGTTTTGTGTGCCCGACTGCCTTTAGCTTGGGTTCGATATGATCGACCACTCCTAAGCAGTCAAGTAAATAGGCGTAATATTTCAAGGGAATCTGTCATGACAAAGGCTATGTTGTTAGTGCTGCGCTTTATAAAGCATTTAGTTGTCCCAATAAACGGAGTTGTCTGTTGCGTGGTATAGGGGCCGTCCTTCTATTGACTGGGTAGGACGTCTAACTACGTAAGACTAGGGTCATACGAAGTGACGCACTACAAGTCATCGTATCCGAAAAGCTATACGACTCTGACAGCGACGTGTCTGTCATTTCCAGTCACTAAGGTATATTTGCTGAGAGTAGCTACTCTCGACTACAAAATCCGCTTGGCCTCATTGCGGCTGAGATTGTTATTCCATTGACCCCAAAGCGTATACGACCGTTAAGAAAAGCCATCAGAAAAACCAAAAGAAAAACGTCGTTTCCATTGTCGACGCGATAAGTTGTTGAAATAACTATTGGCGTCACTTTGTAGATTAGATGTTCCAACATGAACTTTTAGTTGAGCAGCCATTAGAATACGAAGTTGAATGGCAGCGGCGCGCCGCTTGGAGCCTCCGGGTCGTTACGCGGGTGGCTTCGTTTTGCTTGAACCTATCATTGTTGAATCTTCACAGCCTCATAGCTCCGTCGCATGGCCACACACAGTACACCAAAATTATGAGTTACAGGCATCACACTGGTATGTCACACCCTGGGTTTACCATCCTGCACACACACACAAATAGGCGTTTTTTCACGGAGCTCGATATGCACAGGTCCGCGTTCCTTGGCGCAACGGGTATGAAGTGTTGTCTTCTTCCAAGTCAGAGTATTTGCATTTTTTTGGCGATTGTGAAATATATATATATATATATATATATCACAATTCAGTTACAATTTCCAAGATATAAACAAAACGAATAATGTCTTATGTGACACTAGCGTCCGTCACACATTAAGACGTAGTGCAAGGATCGCTATAGCGCCCAACAATTCAGCGCAAGTCTGCAAGCCGAACGGTATCAACACTGGTCAAAGGTCTAGTAATAACCTGGAGTGAGCCACGCAAGCTGGAGGTAGTCGTTTACCATATATCTTCTGTGTAAAGAGCCATCGTATTCGAGGTGTTTTACGTTCGTTAGAAATCGACTGTCGATCCTATATTCCAGCCGCAACCTTTAACTTGCATTCCCCCTGCCGGATTGTCTAAGATAGATCTCTCTCCCTGAGGCTATTTACAAGCGACTTAAAAAATACTTCACATGAAAGCTCTGAGGTAGAAAAACGTATGCCTAGGGTCTGCATTTTGTCCATTGGAAGCTGCCTTCATAGGATTATGACTGTACCATGAGTCAATTTGCTCTTCTGCTCAGCTAAAGGGTCAAAGGCTTTGAAGGTAACCGTGCACTTTATAAATATGCCGTGGTAAAAACTACCTACAACATATGTGTATGTGTGATTTGAACCGCATTGTGCGAAGTATCCTTGCCAGAAATTCATTCGAGTGACTAACAGCGAAACGAGTCTAAGCCAAATTAATGAGTTCAAGTGGGAAAAGTGATTATTTTAGACCGCTTTTATCATGCACCCCTAGCACCTGCAGACCAGAAAAACTGACGCCTAACCTCAGTCGCGTTTTCAACTCGATGTAATACTTTGAGCAGCGCGTGTTGCCCGTGCTAACGACGATTTCAAGCAATTTTTCTGGCAATCAAAATATTCTAGGACCGTGGAAGGCGCGTAAGCATAGATTAGCTTTATATGGAATATCAGTTCCTCATTTATTTTCTATACGTAATTGTATAGTGTAAGTGATTAAGCTTAGTAGAGCATTGTCTGATGCAATACTTGACTAATTTTGCTTTTGTCAGCCACACAGCCCAAAGAAATACACGAAATTGTATTATTTTGCTAATTCTTAACTGACTTGATTTGTACTACTACCATCTATTAGCAATTTAGTATTATAGAGTAGCCATTGTCCGCTTCAGTAATATGTAATTATTGTTCATGAACTGTTAACTATTGTTTGGCATAATTTGGCAGGGGCAATATCAATATATTTGCCTGAGGACCGATTTTTGTACATATAGATCAATAATTACAAATTATTGTGTTAAAGGCACACCCTACAATGTACACGACGGGCTTTAACTGATTGTTACCCCAATTCAGAATAGAAGATCTTCAGCCGACTACAAAATTGAATGAACAAGCCTACCTCCGGTGTTGCATATTTAATTCAAATATATCAGTGCGTTTGATCCAAGGAGGCATAACGCGAAACAGTACAATGAGGTAAGCCGAATAGTTGGAGGAATTGGCAAAATGTGACGAGTAATACCACAGAGCTGGCAATAATCAAGAAAACCATAAATCGGGTTAGGAAACGACGAAGTTAGGCTGGCTTGCCCACGTATGCCTGTTTACGCTCTACATTTACAACATAGAATGTTTTCCATGCTCGGAGAGTGCGTGTATAGGTAAATACTGACGACGCAGTGGCTTTTAAGCTTTTGACGTAACGGAGGTTGGTCAAACATGCGTCTGGGGAAAAGTCTAGCGGTGAACGCCACAGTAGATGCAATCATGTGCGGTTATGAAATTTCTACCCTGAACCCTGCTTCCCTCCATGCTTTGCTTCCCAGTGCTGCTGTATATACCTATATCTATCGCGTTCATCTTTGTTTTTCAATTCTGCCTATGCACTTTCTATTCTCTCTCTCTCTCTCTGTGTGTGTGTTTCTTGCTACTCTTCTTTATTTGTGTTTAGACCCAATTGCATCTGTAGTTTCTCTGTAAACAACGGGTCTTTTTTGAATACAGACACTATTATATTATTTGACACTTACGATTGTCCGTTCGGTCAATAAGCTTTGAGATTACAGCTTTGAGCTGTGGTAGTGCCTGTGTATCGTTGTTTCTAAATAAACTTTACAGCGTACGGAATTTACTATACATTTTATAAAGGCAGTAATTTTATTTTGGAACCACCATGATTTTCGTCTTAATATCGCCTCATCGCAATGTTGAATGTATGCTCATAAACTGGTGGCATAATTATACATCTTGTTTTTGCAGATTACGGTGACGACAAGTAAATATTACAAATGTAAAGTGCGCACGTAGTATATATATGTATATATATATATATATATATATATATATATATATATATATATATATATATATATACTATCGTCTACTTATAAATAATAAAAAAATCATAACAATAATAGATAGATATATAGATAGGTTTTATTATTCTCATGAGTGGTTTACATTTGTACAGAGATTCACAGCTCCTCAAAGCCATCAAAAGCTAGTATGGAGTATTGCATATTTTCTTATGATTTTATTTATTGTCATTATGATTATTATCGTGTTCGGCTCATATTAGAGTAAGGTGCCTGAATAGTATTGCTTAGCACTTTGTTTGAATACTGTCAAAGAAGAGGTTGCGCGCACATCTAGGGGGAGCTTGTTCCAATATGTGGCACCGGGATTTGATATTGAGAAACGAGATTGGATAAATGAAGCTGCAGACAAGATGAGAAGTTGTGTGTGTGATGGATGTCGAATCGGAAATGTTGAGCAGGTTGGGATGAAGTCCGATTAAGATTCGTTTGATCTCAGTTACGACAGACATCTCTATTTGCAGAGGGTAAGGCAGAATCGACATCTCTACGTATTTTTTTTATTTGAGCTTGTTGTTGCTAATTGTAATCCACCATGGAAATCCACGCATGGATTCCCATGGTGGATATCCCAATATTACGCACAAGGCTTTTTTTTTGCAGGCGATGTAACGGACATAAAAACGCATATAAGTAATTCCAATTATTTCAACTGCGTAGGTCAGATAAATATGAACGTAGGCATAGTACATGGCGAGTAGACAGTCACGGGACAGAATGTTACGGCTCTTGAACAGGACAGCGATGCTCCCTACAACTTTTTTACGAATGTGATCTGTATGAGCTTCAAATGATAATCTGGAGTCCAAGACAACGCCTAAGAATGTTGTCTCATTGATCATGCTAGGAGTGTGGTTTCCGTATTTAAATGTCTCATGTTTCATACTTGGGACACCTCTAGGCCTCTAGCCGTTACTCCCTTTAGCCACTCCAAGTGATATGTTCTCTACATCTGAAAACTTCTGCGCAATCTGTACTATTTGTTGTCTCTTTGACATAAAAGAACGTACTCACGATTGAACACGTTCGTCAGCTTCATAAACTCTTAGTTTAGTAATCAGAATATTGATGTCAACGGTATCAAACGCCTTTTTCAAGTCAACAAAAAGAGCAGCAACCGTTTTCTTGTTCTCAAGGCTTTGACGGACGTCATCTACAAAGCTCATAACAGGGACGGTGGTGGACATCTTAGGGCGGAATCTAAACTGTCGGCGATTGAGTACATTATGTTGTTCAAGACGGTTCCTGAGTATTTCGAATGTGCATTTCTCAAGTACCTTAGAGATTGGGGCCGGTATGCTGACTGGACGGTAGTTTTCTTTTGCGAGTCTGTCACCAGATTTAAGAAGCGGGATGACGCAATATAATTTTAGCGCTTTGGGGTATTTACGGGCCGCAATTGACAATTTAATCAGATATGATATGGGGTCAGCAAGAACTTTGGCTGCTCTTCGCAATACCTGGGATGGAATTTGCTCAGGTGCGGAAATAATAATGGAAAGTAAAGCGCATTTGGTTCAGTGTCACATCTTCTGCAGAGTCTTTTCAGGAATCTGCTCTGAACACCCTTAAGCATACCTATTGTTTCCACATATATGGAATCTAGACGGGTAAGCAATATAAACATTAAATATTTATTATTACATCGTTTTTCGGTATTGCTACGATTACGCAACATTATACGTGTCTAATATGTCTCCACGGAACCCATGAATGGATAAGCGCGAGAGAAAGTGACGCTGCTCGAAGAGCGATTCCAGCCATGCATTGTTCAATATTACCGGTGTCTTGTAGAACGCGCAGTTCTCTCACTTTCTGCTCAAAATCTCTATGGAATTTTCGCAATCATCCTCGATGGACGGGCGTCGTTCTCAAGAGACATGTAAGTTAGCCAGTTCTGTGAGTTTTAGGGGCAGACACGACACTCTCTTAAGGAACTGTCTTCTGTTCTTCTCTGTCTTCACCGTGTTGAGTTGCTTCGCGAATAGGTACTCCCAAATTAGCATATAAAACATACAGGTTTATGTAACGGACATCACCTAAACTATACACGTTTATATAACGGAATGAATTTATACAGAAGAATATATACGTTTGAATCCATGATGTTTGCTGGGTCAAAAAGCCCCTTTAAGATGAACAACATAACCTACGGCCAACATGCGGAGTTCGATTGTCCCTAATTTATTCCGGATTACCGGTAACCCGTAAGTAGCAATTAGTATTACTTTTAAGTGAAGTAACGCTGCTGCCACGTGGACAACGACAGAGGGATGTTTTACTGCCACCACAGTTATGTTAGCTTTTCTAACTCTCTACTGCATATGTTCCGGATAAGATCATTTCGGGTGACGAGACGGTAATTTTCTTAGCGCTATACCTTTCATGGCTCTGGCTCAGTCTCAAGCCCTTTGGCTTTCGGAATCACTAACAGGGTGGTTTCCCTATAACGTGAAAAACAAAACTTTCATGCAACAAAACATATATATATATATATATATATATATATCGATCGATCGAGCAAGATGGCTTAGTGGCAAAGGTTTGCCTTGCATTCGAGAGGATTGGGTTCGAGACCCCGACCGGCCACTCTTAAATTGGTTTGCATGGTTTCCAATTTAGACAAGGTAAATGCCGGAGTGGATTAAAAATTAGCCATGACACGAAACAACCGTACACGGGTATTAGCCTTACGGAAAATCTTAAAAAAAAATATATATATATATATATAGGAGCGGCAATCGAGAGCGACTCGCCCGCTGCGAGGCGGGACGTAGACTCCTTGTATCATATAAGCGTAGCACCCTGCAACAACAGCACCTTGGCGGTATCTGCCGACTGAGTTCAGTCGTATGAATGCCAACGAGGACCAATGCCAGCGACACTCTACGTACGAGATTGGTTCGTCAATCGTTGGTTTCTTCATCTGTGCACGTTTAGCAATGTAGTGGGACTGCAGTAGACATCGTCAACATCGTCCGCATACATTGCCATGAGCAATCGCAGCGTCACGTGTACGGTTTTTTCATGTCATGGCTAATTTTTAATCCACTCCGGAATTTACCTTGGGTAAATTGGAAACCGTGCAACCCAATTTAAGAGTGGCCGGTCTGTGTCTCGAACCCAGTCCTCCCGAATGCAAGGCAAAGGCTTTGCCACTAAGCCATCCTGCTCGGTTCCGCACGTTTCCGCACAAACAATCAAAATAGTCTTTGGATCAGTGGTAGAGGTTCAAAACCTGTTGATGCAATAGCAGTTGAATGCGCATTTTTTCCAAACACTACATTTTTGGAGAGTATTCTTCGACTCGACAAATAGTTGAGATGTGTTAATATTACAAATATAATCTCATGATTGATGTGACTAAATCTGTAGTCTCCACCGTTACGAGTTCGCCGTTCTCTAACTCAATCAACACATGTCCTTTGCTTGGCTCGCGTGACTTAGCGACCTCCCCGTCTTCGCTACTGGGGTGACGGCATCTTCTATTTGGCGCCATGGTATTAGTTTGCTTCGGCATTGCCGCCAACCGACGCTGTCTGTGCCCGCGCTGCTTAACGGACGCTACACTCCTACAAAGTCAGTCTTCAATAAGCTTCAATAATATTTTCAGAGTAGAGGAGAAAGCATCTTTATTGAGTTTGCTGTCTTTATTGTCAGTTTGCCGCCTGCTCTCGTCGAGTGCGGCTCGTTCGCACCGAGCTCTCTTGACTTGCTGTGATTCTGCGCTTGGATGGTGTCACTCACGCGGCTGTGATGCTTCTTAGTGGGCCTCAGGTCTTCGTGATCGCTGCAAGTGCAGTAGGTTGTGCTTTGTGACTTTGGTGCTCAGCGTTTTCAGCTGTTGGAAGACTGGCCATTCTCGAACAACAGCCCGCCATTCTTCCCGATCCGGCGACACGGTTGTCGTTTACTACACCTGTCTGGGTTCTCCCGTTGCACGTCTCGTCTCAGCCGCCTCTCTCGTTGCCGATTGTCAGCTCTTTCTCCTCGCTCCTGTCCGTCTGCTGACAGGGACAGGGTTGCACGTCGTTCTAACGACGCATGCCCTGCACGTTACCACATTCGCCATACCAAAATGGTGAGTGGGAGAAACGTGACTGAGCAGAAGAGAAAAGCCGCTCTGTCTAGTAAACTCAAGGCGAGAGATGATTTGAAGGAGAAGATGAAAGAGAAATTAGCTACCCGTCGAACTCTGGACGCTCCGAACGACACCACAGCTGTTCACGGCGATACCTCATCGGAGAGTCACGAGTCGCCTAATGAGCTGGCAGCTCCAAATATGGCCAGCGCATCTCATGCTGTACAGGTTTCTGAGTCAGTTACCGAAGCGAGTGAAGTTGAAGACACTAGTACTGACAAAAACGACGAAAATGAAGCGTCCGAGGAAGGCTGGAATTTAGTTGTAAATAAAAACACTGCAAAGTGACTGGAGTGTTTGAAGCAGCAAATCGGCGACATTAGACGTTCATCATACAGACAACCCAAATGCCTCTTTAAGGTTGTAATAGGACGAAAGTCTGATAAAATTCTAGATGAGGTTGCGGTTTCAGTAGCCGAACCATTCGGCGAGAATCTTCTATCTCTTTGTGGTGAACTATTCAGACGTTTTCCATTTGCAAAGCCTGAATCCAGGCGTGGCTTTATCCACGTATGGTTTAACTCAGTTGAGGAAGCAACAAAGGCCACGGCGATTTCCTCTCTTCTGAACGTCCCTGTGATTGCCAAATGTCACGACTTAGCAGGGTATAGGGCTATAATCACCGAAGTTGATAAAGGTTTTTCTGAGCAAGATATCCTGGAAGCACTGAGAGATATCGGTGTAGTTTCAGCCAAGAGGGTAACTTATACGAAGAGGACCGATTCGACCTCGACGTCAGTTCCTACCGATCGTGTACTTCTCCACTTCAACAAGATACCGCCATCAGAGGTGCTTTTGGCCTTCAGATCGCATAAGGTCACCATGCACACAGGGGCCCCTACTACATGTTTCAAGTGCTTAAGACTAGGCCACATTGCTGCTAATTGCCGCAATGATCTCGCGTGCAAACAGTGTGGGCAAATTGGTTATCTTATGGCAAGTTGTCGCAATGCACCTAAATGCGTCAATTGTAAAGGCCCACATTCTTCGTCATCCGCGGCATGCCCTCTTCGGGCTTGTGAAATCGAGAAACGTAAGGCCCTGATGGAATGCCGACTCATGCAACAAATTAGTCAGGAAATTCCAAACGCCAAAACGCTAAAGGTTATTGACTCGGCTGATGCAAATCCTTCCGTGGACACTCACGAGGCCTCTCAATCAGGACTTGCCACAGCTCCTTCGGAAAAGCCTACTTATGCTGCGGTAGTTCGCTCGTTAGTCGTCGAGACTGCAGTTGGTCCTGAACTACGTGTTAATCTGCCGGGCGTCTCTGCCATTCCTAACAAAGCAACTGTATCTACGACGAAGAGTTCAATGGAGTCCCGAAAACCGAAGACGTTCCCAAAGCGTAAACTAGCAAGTTCCTCGTCAAGGACCGCTTCGACTCGGAACTCAGCTCTCTCTGCACTGAAACCCGTTTTGCAAGTTCTCAAAGCTGTATGTCCGAAGGCTGCATCCTGTTTAAAAAAGCTGCTCGACGCAATTCTTCCACTTTTATCAGTTTTTAAACAGTTTTAATTGGTATAGTTCACCTACATAACTTTGGAGTTTTATATTTTACCTTCACTATTATCATGTTCAAGCACAGTTACAGTGACTCTCCAAGAAGCACAAATATTCGTGGCTGCGAAAAGTGGCACGATCTCCATCTAAACAATAGTAAATTTGTGGTTATGCACCTAAATGCGGGCACTATGGGGTTAAAAAATCGGGTCAATTAGATCATTTGAGTAGTTTTTTCAGTGACGAGGGGTCCCATATCGACGCTGTGGTCGTTAGCGAAACATGGCTAAAGGAATTTGATATCCCGGCCTATTCAATTAATGGCTTTGACTTATTCGTGTCAAATCGAAATGTGACCAAGCTCGGAGGCGGAGTTGGAATTTTCGTTCGTTCTACCTGCAAGGTTCTTTCTTATTTTGCACTGAGTAGCGCCGATGGCAACGTGCAAGCGGTACGTATTCATATAAAAAAAACATATGAACTTCGAAGGCTGTATAGTCGGCTTCTACTCGAGCAGTGTTATCCACAAGGAAACTCTGCTCAATATATTGGACGACATTTTGCCCAGAAGCTCCGCACTTCCGTGCTTAGTTCTTGGTGATGCTAATGTAAATCTTCTGGCTGACCCGCCGCCCTCAGATTATATCTCTTTCTTTTCTAGCAGGGATATGGTCCATCTTATCGATCGTGTTACACGTCCAATATCCGGCACTTGTATCGACCATATCGCAGTTCGTAACTGCTCCAGTTTTTCTATTGTCCAACCAGCGGTTTTCGATACCTTGCTTTTTTCAGATCATCTTCCTGTCTTTGTTTCCATTTGTAAGGGCGGTGAGGAGAGCAAATCGTCTCATGTTGAATCTCCTGTGAATTTTCGGGCGCACGACAAGGCTAGCATTGACATTTTTCTAAGCCGCGTTCGTGAAGCATCCTGGCTCACCGTGTTTGATGCAAGGGACGTCGATTCGGCCCTCGAGGCTTTTCGGGACATTTTGCTCAACCTCTATGAATCCTCCTTTCCGTTGCGTACCAAAACTCGCGGAGACTGCGCGCCAAACAGATCATTTTCATTTTCTCCTGGACTGCGGCGGCTCCGCCGGCACGTTAATAAAATGTATCGGAGGCATAAAAAGGTTAATTCTCCCGAGAGTAAACTGTTATATCTTGATAGCCGTAGGCGGTATCAACATGGCTTACGTGCCGCTAGAACTGCCTTTTATAGGACACAATTCGAGACGTTGCGTGGTGACGCAAAAAATCTCTGGAATTGTATCAATAAAACATGTGGTAGGCATAACCGCTCAGAAGAACTGCCTTCCACTTTGTGTTTCCTGATCGGCCTGTTACTGATCCACAAGAAATTGCAGATGAGCTCAATCGACATTTTGCAACCATAGGCTCGGCTACAGTTGCGCCTCTCTGCCTTGAAGGTGACTTATCACCCATTCTTACAGGTCTATGGACCAGCAAGGGCAACTCATTCAAATTCTGTTCAGTGACAGACTCGGAGGTCTATTCAGTCCTAACCAAACAAAAGGCGAGCTGGAGCTGTGGAGCTATGGGGGTACTCGGAAAACTTTTAAAATTAGCGGCGCTCTCTATTGCCAGTCCCCTAACAAAAATTGCGAATCTCTCCTTCTCCTCAGGGAACTTCCCCACACGTTTAAAGGCCTCGTTTGTAACTCCGCTTTACAAAAGAAAGGGCGACAAAACACTACCCGCCAGCTACCGTCCCATAAGTCTGGTAGATTTTGTGTCTAAAATATTAGAAAAACTGGCTCTGAGAAGGTTTGAGCATCATTTAGAGTCCATGAAATTTCTGTCGTCATATCAGTTTGGTTTCCGACGTGGTCGATCTACGGAGTTGGCCCTCGCCCACTTATGGCAGTCTATTGTGGATGCCGTAGAATCGACTAAATTATGTCTCGGAGTCTTTCTAGACGTTGCCGCGGCCTTCAATTGCCTCAATCACTCATATCTCCTACAAATGCTTCAGGTGTTGGGGTGTTCAGTGAGTGCAGTTGGTTGGTTCCGTTTGTACCTAACCTCAAGAATGCAGGCGGTGAGAGTTGGGTCGGTCGAATCCTCCTGGAGATCCGTAGACATCGGTACCCCCCAGGGTTCTGTTTTCGGACCTTTATTGTTCTTAATTCTTATTAATTTCATCCTATTAACCATCCAGAGGGAAAACTTAGGCAAGCCGATCGCTTTTGCTGATGATACGACGTTGCTTTTTCGGCTCAATGCCTCCGAAATGTGTTCGGAGTTGCCTCATCTCTTATCTCAAGTGGAAACAGTAATTTTGATCTTCAATAAATTTGGCCTTGTCGTTAATGCCAGCAAGACGAACATTATTGCATTCCGAGCTCCTCAGCTAAAAATGCACCTCGACAAGAAATTCTTTCTATCAGGAAGAGAATTGGTCTTCTCGGAGACCACAAAATGTCTCGGCCTAATGCTGCACGAGTGCATGAGCTGGCGGGCGCATTTAGAATACATCAAGCCTAAATGCTACGCCATCATTTCAGCCCTCTTTCGCATGCGGCTTATCGGAGTTCCAGTGGATGGCCTTCTTTGGTCTACAAAACTTTGTTCCTGCCAGTTCTCCTTTATGGCATTCTTATCTGGGGGAGTGGGTTTGAACTTGTTCTCCGTCGGGCTCGAATAATGCAAAACGATGCTCTAAGAGCCATATTTGGCAGGCGACGCAGAGACTCCGTCAGTGATCTTTATGTGGTCCACAACCTTCTACCGGTCGACCTGTTCTACTTGCTGAAGGTTGCCACGCTGGGCTTTAAAATCACTCGGAATATTATTCCCTGTGATGTTTCCTTTCCCCTTGCTCCCTTGTTCCGTAGGACCTCGAGACGTGCCACAATATATGTAGGGCCATTAGTCACGAAAAAGTCTAGTCAGCAAGCCCTTGTGTCTCGTTTGCCCGTTATATGGACTAGTATACCACAGAATATTCGTCGTAACACTTTCCTGCATTGTTTTACACAGATGGTCCAGAAATGGCTACTCACCAACACATTTCGACATAGTTGAGGCACACATGTTATTTTGTGTTGTGTTTATGATTTATGATACTCCATGATTGACTTATTTTGTGGCTGTTTATGACTGAGAGTTAACCATTTATCTTCTATTTTTTTCATTATTACCTACATATTTTTTAATGAGAATTTAAGCATTGTATTATGCAGTTCCTATAATAAACCACGTTTTGAATCTTGAATCTTGACCCGTAAAAACGGGGGCGGGGCAGGAGAACGTAGGACCATGAGCTGTAGGAACAGGGCATAATCAGTGTTGAGCTCCATATGTTTTGACGCATTCGAAAATCGACAAGAAAGAAATAGGTACACCGAGAGTGTTTACGGAGGTTGACCGCTTGTGGACTGTATACTCGGTCATAAACGTGTGGTTCCTTTATGATATTCATAAAACATATTCGAGAAGTTTTATACCAAATGTATGATGTTAGATCATTTGTGTCAACTGACGTATTTGCAAGATTACTTTGTTTATAACACAGCAGAATGTGTCAGAATATAGCGTTTTTGTTGAATATGAAGTCTCAGTAGTAAAGGTAAAACATTCTTACTTGTGTACCATATAGCGCAACACGATCAAAAAGTAAAAAATCGTTATAGTTGCATCTAGCAATATACAAGTTAAGCAATATGACAAGCTCGCGCTTCAGTCAAGATATGGGGCCTAAGTGGTATTAAACGCTCGTCAAATTTTATTTTAATATTGGTGAAGTGATACAGGGCTATTTTATAGTCAGATTATGGTTATGTCCTATGTAGAGTTTGAGACGACGTTGTATACATAACGAAAATATTAGTTTATGCGATCCCTAAAAACATATGGTGTGCAATAACGGAGCAGAAAAACAGCCAAGAAGTTCCTCTCGGCCGTTTTGAAGGACTTACCTCGTCTTGGTAATCAGTTCCCGCTACTTTACGTTCATGCACGTGACACGTTAGCGCTAACTTTTTGACAACGTGCAACTGCTAACAAGAAATCCCTTTGCAGTGTTATCTGCGGTTCAAAACTGATGTCAAAGCTGATGCCCCACCTATGATTCACCCCACGGGCGTACTGCCGATTGTCGAGACAAAGGCTCTTCCAATATTGAACCAGTAATTCGTGCTGGCCTACTTATCAAGTTCTTAGGGAAGTGATTATACTTATCATCACATTTATTTCACTCATATTAAACATAACACAGACGCTTATACACTTGTCAGCTGCTCTCGGCACGTTATTCGAGAGAGGAAGTGCAGTGATATCTGTGATAGGGCCAGACAGGCAAACGCATGTTACTTTGTACACGCCTGGTAGCACAGTCGACAGACGCGCTCCGTGTACTCCTCGTGGAAGTTTGTATCCGAACAGAGCAGGTGATGATAGCCATGAACTATAAAGTGGTCTAACTAGATTCATTGGGTTGTCTAAGAAAACCCAATTATCACTTAACGTTATACGTCCCATATAAACCACCTGATCTAGTGACATTTAGAGAAAGCTATACACGTTTTCACGCAGTTGCTATTTCCAAAATTTATGAATACTTCAGCAAACCTAAGACAGTTCGCTACCAAACATTTCAAAATAATTTTGCGGCTTAGAGCATTCGATCACTATTGGATGTTTATGTGTATGAAAAATGTCAGACGGAAAAATGTTGACTACAATCTATAATGATGCGTTCAACGGACTCGGAGTCATTAGTAGTCACACACAGTCACATTGTAATTAGACGTAAAACGTGATGAAAACCACGAACAGCGAAGCGCGTGAGAACGTGTCGGTTTGCTCGGCCAATGTTTCGCACCCGTGCTATAGAAATCAGGATTGATCTCCGCCATTTTCCCCTTCCAAGAACTGATGAAGTGCACGTAGGCCGGAGTGAAAGGAAGTTTGAACCTACGCTTTAGGTTCTCTATAAACAACCGCGTGTCACCTAGCAGATAGACGTATCTGTTCATGCGATGTACGACGCAGACCCGGAGCTCGCTTTAGGAATGCAAGCTTAATCCGCTCGAGCTTTTCGAGTTGCGCCGACGAGAGATGATCCCAGATGACCTGTTTACCGTAGGAGGCGACTGGCGCCACCACAGGGCCAGCGTCGTTCGTACGAATAGCCTCGAAGGAGTTTGTATACTACATTCAATCAGCGCTCGACGCACTCTGTCCGTAATGTACTCCACGAAGTGCCGGCCGTTTGTAGGGAATATCACCCTAGATATTTAAATTTGTTCACATATATAACCCCTATGTATTTGAAGATGTTCACATATTTCAGGGATGTTTTGTTTATGTGCAGCGCATTAGAAGTCACAAGACGGCCACCGCATCGGAATTTCATGGCCTCTGCCTTGTCCATATTAATCACCGGGCTCTTCCACATACCCCGACAGCCTTGCCAGCGCCTGCTGAACGTAAAACCAACCTAGATAGATTTTTAGACGATATTTGATTAGAGGGAAGACTTCATCTATACTCACAGACAGTCAGTTCTCGCGTTTTAGCGGTCATGCACGCAATGTTCAGGTGCAGGAAAAATCAACACTAGTATCTTACAATTTAGCAGACAATATTTTCCAATCTACAGACACGATGTTACTAGACTATAACAGACCCCATGTGGCTTGTTTTAGACATGTGGACGTGCTCATAAAAGTAAACTAAAAACGAGTCCTCCTGCCAAGTCTAAAATGACCGCAAAGAGATCGCTGGCACACTCGGCGAGCACTTTTATCGGGAGGAATACGGGTCTGTAACCATTTTAGTGATATAACGGAATTTATCAGAAGAAGCGCGGATCAAGGAGACGCAGTTTTATGACCGTTGGCCTCAGATTATGTTCTACATTCATATGCCCTTCCCAGGCATTGTCGACGGTAACAAGTGCAGAATGCTCACATTTTAAATCAAGAGCAAAAGCATTCGAGTTCGGATTAGCCAGGGCATTAAATTAAACGAACGTGTCCAGCACACTCGCTTTTCTTCCAAAAGTTTTGCTTTGCTTTTTTGACATAATGTTATTGTGTTTTCAATCACTTTTTAAGCAAATAAGAATGGTATTAATTGAAGGAAGAAGTCGTTATGAAAATGTAGGAACAGACCGCTAGAAAAAAATACGATTATAAATGAGGTATTAGAGAAAATGTCTGCGTTCATCTTTCAAAGGCGTTCTCTTGTGTGCGCGTGCGAAGCACGAAACTCGAACCCTTTAAACATTAGCCAATCTGAAATTAAGACAGATCAAACTGAAATTCGTTTTAACATTTATTAAACCTGTGTGCTTTGCAATCTTCTTACATGCTGTTTTACAGGTCTGACATAGAGGGAACGAGATCCTCAGAAGAGGCTGAGTAGTGGTTTTCATGTTTATCTCGCTTACGATGAATCCCATTGTGTCAAACGATGGAACAGCTCTCGCTCAACAAAGGTCATGGCATTGCAGGCGTACTCATATAGAACGTTTTCCCACAAAATATAAGAAATGCCATAAACTTAGAAACTCATACGTAAAACAAACAATCGTTTGGATCTATCTTAACCCAAGAAACGTGTCAATTAAAAAAGCAAACCTGTCTTGCAAAAAGTTGTACCCAAACAAATATCACTGTTGGTGCAGAATATTTACAATGTAGGCTAAAAAAACCAAAAAAGACACATTTCTTGACATGAAAAATGTTTGATTGTATACCAATATCCTTCCAGACTTTAATCATTCCCTTTTAATGTCCTTTTCTCGATCGAAGCAGCAGCCCGCCAGCATTATGGTAGATATATAGCACATTTTAGCTTTAATATGTACCTAGGTCGATCTGTCTCCTGATCGAGTAACGTATACTAACTAGAAGTAAAAATAACGACATGTTGAGTGTTTCCGTACAATGCCTTGTTTGGGCGGCAAACTGCTCGAATGGCCTAAAGATTACGCAAATGCCTTTTAAACTGCCGCTTGCTCTATACCGATTTAATACACTGACTGCACATAAACAACGAGAACTGCTAAACATAGTAACTATGATAGAAACGACGACGACGACGACGACAATAACAGCAACAATAACAATAATACCACAACGCCGTGACCATAATTAACAACTGTATGAAAATGCCAAGTGCAGTCGTAACAGCTACGGCAATCCTAATTAACACCATGACTTAGTCCGAGCCTTCCTTTTGCAACTGAGCAATTTCTACTGACCTTCCTTGGGTCTATGTTTCTAAAAACTCTACTTTATTCCAGTATCATTGAATTCGATGATCTCGATCTCCTTGGGCTTCCTGGCAGACACAAATAACATTAAGTTATTATTAATTATTATTTGTTAGTTGTTTTGTTTATATATATATATATATATATATATATATATATATATATATATATATATATATATAATTTTTTAACCCGAACTATTGAATTCAAACTGGTGAACAAATTTAACGAAGAAAAACAAAAGTCATGCCTGAAAAAAAACTAAAGTCCCAGGATCGAGCGAGGTCTCTCGTTGACGTCACACGCGCGAGAGATCCAAACGAACAAAAGCAGCTTTACTGCGAGAGCAGCATTAAAGGCAAGAACGATGTAGACGACAGCGGCAGCAAGAGGGGCTCCGAGAAAGAGCACGAAGAAAGCGAATTCATAACGCCGAGATGAAAAGGATTTCGTTTCAAATCAAAGTTTAGGGATAATTTTCAGCGGCGAAATTTTCGACTTTACGGCGGCATCTCTAGCAGTGACCAAACCGATGACGGGAACACGCAACGACGAAGTGGTGGTAGAGGTATACAGCTGACAGGATTATGCGGCGGCTCTTTTTGAGTTGAAAACTATTGTGGTAACGCCGGTTGCCTCGCGTGACACAAGATCGCACAGCGCCACGAAAGGAACAGTTTATGAAGCTCACCCGTTCATCCGCGAGCCGTTGAATCCCTGAGAGCCGTCGGTGTCACAGAGGCGGTTTTGGTGTGGGAGCTCGTGGCCCTTGCTTGAGAGCCATGATGCAGACGGATGGCATCATCTTGACTTTTGCTGCGAAAACGCCCATCCCAGAGCAGGTATGCATCGAACTAACTATGCGCTCCATGCTAGCCTATTACAGCCCTTGCAGTACTTCTGATGTGACAGATTTGGACACGTCGCAACAAATTGCGAGCAAACCGAGAGCGTCTGCCGCCGGAGCGCCAAGGTCGGCAACCAGGCCAACGCGTGCTCATACGAAATTTGCTGCATCAATCACAAAGGCCTTTACTCGTCAAAGTATGGCTTATCCCCGAATCGCCTGCGCATCTTTGATGCCTAGCGCGGATCGGTTACGGTTCGGGATTTCCCTTCCGAGACGACGGTGCCTATCATCCAGCCCATCAATGCTGTCAACGCCGGCAAGAACCTCCGCAATGGCAGGCGTTATGCCGGTGTCGTCCAAAACGGAGTGAATGTGATTCATCCGTAGGATTCAATCGATGGGCGAGTATCCCATATGCCCGCCGGTAGCTGCCTCAGCTACGCCTCTCGCAGTTTTAGACGTCGAAGCTTTCACCACTTAAATTACTATCCAAGTGCTAGAAACTATCACCGGGCGACTGCGCACCCATACGGGTGCTTAGCGTAAGGTGTCAAAAACGAGCGTGGGCAGCTTTGGTGCACCAGGGGGCCCATGTATGACCCAGCGTGCCAGACGTTTCCCAGGCCCAGGATGTACTTTTTTGTTGCAGCCTGTTCATTTATGGCATCTCATAGGGTTAGCCTCAATCAGCACATGCGCCGCAAGCAACTGGCACTCTCGAGCGGCCCATCGGCTTGTATGGTTCATCCGGATGTATCGGGGACCCACATGACTGGCCTGCTCTGCAGATGAAATAATGATTGCCACTCATCGTTTTCCCGCTAAAACTGGCACACTTCGTTTTCGCCGACAAACTTCTCAAGAACCTAGAGAGTGTAATACAGTTGAATTCTCCAGAAAAATGTATACAGTTCTTTCTTTTGGGCTTCAAATCTATCCACCTAGATGCCGGCAGGACTGACAAGATCAGCTAGATCAGGAAAAGTCTCGCGACACTCATAGTATATACTGGTATACCAATGCTGCCCCACTCGCCTGTCGCAATGGCCGCACTCTTACCGAAGAGTCTATCGCAGCAGCCACTTAGCGCCACCTGAGGGTATCCGCTAACTTAACCTGTGCAGATGCTCGACAGGCAAGTTCCTGCTTACCCTGACGATAGCCTTAGGGATCTGCCGCTGCCCGAAGACATCTTTGCCTCGGCATGCATCTTTTACGAAAATATGTTCCAACTGAGCAGCTTTCGCAAGGGAGTAGGTGGGTGTATGGATGGCGTCAGGTTCACCCATCTTCTCACGCTCACCGATTTGTCGCCAGTTGTTCGACAGCGAGAGAGTTTTTCTCCAGAAAAACTCTCTCGACATAATCACCGCTAGAAGGTGCCTCAAGACATCTGGGGCGCACTATTCGGAGCACGGCTGGTCGCCCAAACGACAAAGACCGTAGGATCCACCTTTAGACGGTTCGAAATGGAATTTGCCATTCAGGCGCATCCAACGCAGCGAATCGCACAACAGCTATGATCTCGACAGTTGGGAAACTGTACAAAGTGAGAGCACCAATAGCCGAGGCTACACGCAGTGTTCTCCAGACGATTATGAACGTTGAGTTCGAGAACGCCTTTAACGCTCACCTCCGAGGACCGATGCTTTCTCACATCTGCGAGTACGCGCCTTGGACACAAACGTATCACGTCGACATTCAGCTGCCAATAAGGAGTTCCAGCTGCACCGTTGTTTTTCAGTTTGCTCCTCCTCCAGCCGATCCATCTCGGGCAGGAGAGTAGCCTTGTTGTATCATAGCTGGGCGATTTAACCCTGACCGACCTGATCCAGACGTGCTAGCTACGTATCACCGAACGATACGGAAATCAGCTGTTTCAACGGGACTGGAGATTAACTCCAGAAAGTGCGCAATATTTCACCCACCGATAACCGATTACCAGTAAACATATGGCGCGACTACGAGCTCCGCCGACATACTCTCAGACGCCCAGAAATAGTCGCGAGAACAGTCTGGAACTCCTCGGCGCCGCAATGTGCTCAAAGCGGAGAGAGACGAAATTCCCCCCACCCCCCTTTTTTTAGGTTTCAGATGTTTACTGCCCAGCAATACGTGGATGAGAGCTCGACATGCCATGTCGTGCCTTATGCAAGGGCTGTTGACGATAAGTTCGACAATGCTATAATCAAGAACTATAATATTTTCCCAATGCAATTAATTGATGAGTACATAAGGTACATTGTGCGACTATGGTGACATTATTAGCACGCGGAGGCAATACACGGAATTCACAATATTAAAATTAGAATGTTACACTTTAAATAAGCACTTCAACCTATATATATATATATATATATATATATATATATATATATAAGAGTCGTCCAAGAGCCATTTTTGCGTTATTTTTCAATACATTTCAACATATCAAAGAAATCAATTTACTTACTTAAGCGTAGCTGAGGCAGCTACTCCAAAGTGCTAACATAGTAAAATTATATAAATAAAAATACACATATATAATTTACTTACTCCTTTTCGCCATCGGTCCGACCGCGTAGAAGACGCTTTGATTCATGAAACGTATCCGGTAGACTTTTGCCAAAGGTTTCGGGCAAAACGAACGAGGATGCCCAACCAATTGCGCAAAGTGTGACATTCAAGGCTATAGGTAGCCACGAATACGTGGTATCGCCCTAGTGTCATCAGTTTGTAACGTAAACGAGAGAAAAGCGTAAAGAAGCCTTAGATCATTTTGTTTTAGTTAGTGAGTACCAATACGATAAGTACCAATGTATGCTTATCCTCAGATTAAGTCAAGTGTTACCCATGGCCCGCTCATACTTGGCAATTTACAGCATACCACGTACCCAAGTAGCCCCCATCAAGTCTGACCCAGATAGCTGGATAGGATCGCCAGGTGAGGATTTTTGCCACTGTTGCAATAAAACCACAGAGAATTGCGAGAAGTCTATAAACCTCTTGCAGATGAGAGAAACATTTTTTAAATAATAAACATTGAAATCAGCCGCGTGTCGTGATAAACGGCGATGCTTGTTTTTGTTTTGGGCTGATGATAAAAGGGACAATTAAATCCCTCATATTCTACTCGTACACGAATAGTGAATGAGTCGGTGTCAGCCAAGCGTGCCGTAATTACGTTGCCTTGCTTAGCATACGAAATAGATGTATCAGGTTATAACTGTACCAGTGTTTGCATTAGCGGTGCAATGACCGCGCTCACGCGCGATGTGGTATGTGCGACACCAGTCATCATGGCTCTCACGTGTGTCGGGTAGACCTCACTGATGTGCACAAACAGTACGCTCCACGTGACCTGACCCGAGAGCTTCGCGATCGAGGCTAGTGTCATGCGGGTTGTTGTCGCCGCTGCAACAAATATAGACATTCAGATTCGGAATGGATTGGAAAATATAATTTTAAAGATTAACAGCCAAAATATGCTCCTTCTTAGAGATGCTAATATCGATACTCTTTGCAATGACCAAAACTCTCGTGATCTCCAAAAAATAATGTGCTCATATAACTTTAACGAGTTTGTCGGTGTGCCGACGCGAGTTGCCGTAGTGAAGAGGAGGGGAGATCGCTCCATCTACAGCGCCAATTGTATCGATCACATATACTCCAAGATAAGTCCCGAAGTTGTCATTCAAATCGGATCAATCACAACAACATTCTCCGACCACCAGGCCACGTTCATCTCACTACCGACCACTCGATCGGTCACCAACATCACACGTTAATCGAATTATAACTATGATCAGATAGTGCTACAGCTCAATAAGACTGATTGGTCCGACGTGTACGCTGTAGATGACATCGATGAAACATTTGAGTGCTTCAATGCACGAGTAATGACGTCCGTTAACAGTAACAAGCAGGAAATACGAATTAAAAGTAATCTTGGGGTACCCAGGAAAGCCTGGGTCACTCGGGAATTGCTGGCACTGATAAATGAAAAAAATGCGGCATTTAAAGAGTTTAAAGCTAATCCGGATGATGCTGTGAAGCGAGTGATATTTAGGAAGTTAAGGAACAAAGTAACCGCTGTTTCTAGAAAGTGTAGGCTTAATTTTAATGGAGACTGGAAGACTGGTGTTATCCAGTTATTATCGCCTAGAGGTGTCCTAAGTATGGACCATGAGACATTTAAATGCGGAAACCACACTTTTAGCATGATCAATAAGACAAAATTCGTAGGCGTTGTCTTGGATTCCAGATTATCATTTGAAGCTCATACAGATCACATTCGTAAAGAAGTTGTAGGGAGCATCGCTGCCCTGTTCAAGAGCCGTAATATTCTGCTCCGTGACTGTCTACTCGCCATGTACTACGCCTACGTTCATAGTTATCTGACCTACGCAGTTGAAATATTTGGAATGACTTATGTACGTGTTTTATGTCCGTTACATCGCCTGCAAAAAAAGAGTCTTGCACCTATATATCTATCTAGAACGTGGTTTATTTGCGAAACTGCATTACAAATGCTTAAGTTTTCGGAAAAAATGGCATTTTATAAAAAAAAAAGAGTGAATTTACGCACAAGCCACATGGTCATATATACAAGTGTGTACACAGTAAACCGGTGATCCAGCTCCTCGGTGTGATTCAGAAATTGTAGCAAGTAAATACGCTCGACACTACAGTATTGCCGACCTTTCATATGGAGGTTCCAATAACTCATGAATCAATTACTATCTCCGCAGCTCTTTACTTCGCAACGCCTGCTAATACTCTCATCGATCTGTTATACCAGAGCCGGAAGCAAGATACTTTTTTGATTCCCGCACAAATATACTCACAGAGGAAACAGATCTTATGCGTCCTGGTAGCGCGCTCCCAATATGCGGCGGCCGACACAATAGAGAATGAGACCTAAGTTCCTGATGACATATGCGCATATAATGCACTTGTAATGCACTCGATCGATTTGATTGGTCGACCAAAAATAGATCTGGAATTGCACATCTTTCCGAATGTGTTTGTTACGAAGTCTAAAAACAATTTTCGGGTTGACCCTCAACAACCAGCATTTAATGTCCACGGGTTTGCTTTCGCGTTGATTTGTAAGACCCCATCAATACAAAGGTGCGACGGTGGGGATTGAACCCGTGCACCTATTAGATTTCCTCCGATCGTGAGGCGCACGCATATGCACAACGCTACCGGGCTTAACCTATTACTAAGTCTGTGTAAATGAAACCAACGAAGTCCGTATCCGGAGCAAACCAAATTGCTTAGCCAGAACGTGACCTAGCGATGCAAAGCGGTGGTAGTCAGATGGCGAATTAATAAGGTGGAAAAGAGTTTCCCACTGAAAATGCTTTATAAGTAATTTCACCGACTCCACTTTGTGTGATGACGCGTTGTCGTGGAGCAAAATTAATTAGTTGTGCCATCTTTTATTAGTTGGCTGTTTTTTGCCTGCTTTGAATCTATTATTTTTTGACTGTAGCGAGCAGCATTGATAGTTTCACCAGGTTTTAGCATCTCATAATAGACAACTCCTTTTTGATCCTACCAAACACAAAGCATTGTCTTTTTTCCGAAGCAATTCGGCCTCACTGGTCGATGATGCTACTGCGCTAAGATCTAGCCATGACTTTTGGCGCTTGGGATTATCGAGAAATATCTACTCTTCACCTCCGGTCACGATCCGATTCAAAACAACTTCTATTCAAACCTGGCAAGCAGGATCTCACGAAGTTTTGTCGGTTCTGTTGTTGCCTTTCATTCAGTTCATGTGGAATTCACTTTGAAAGCTTGATCTTCCCCATGGCCATTAATCGTCTACAAACGATTGCTTGACACACATTTAGTTGAGCAGCAAGTCCAATAAAGCTTGCAATTTGTCCTCAAACGTTTTGGAGGTTTTCTGCGTGCTTTGTCGTTCAGTTTGAAACTGTAACTGTTAAACTTTTTAAACCTCTCAAAGCACAGTAATCCGCCAAGAGCCTGATTTTCTTGCCGTAAGCTTGGACAAGCATTTCATGCGTTTTGCTCGCATTTTTTTAAGTAATAACAGCAAATTAAATATCCCCGCAATAATTGGCAAATAGATAAAGAAGGATTACAGAATCTAGATTTTTGCGACTATTTTGCTTTCCTTAGGAATTTTGTTCCAAACAAGTCTGGTTGGTAGTACGGATAAGTCTATAATTTATTATTAGGTGTAATTCTATAATTTATGTATATATATATATATAATATATATATATATATATATATATATATATATATATATATATATATATATATATAAGTCTCGAAGCGCTCCCCATGCCCTTCTGGGGTTCCTCAAGGCTCCTGCCTAGGCCCTCTTATGTATATAATCTTTGCTCAGGACTTGGGAGTATGTCTTCGCAACCTGAACATAACATACAAAATGTATGCAGATGATTTAAAAATATATGCCCAGATTAGAGGAAACGAGGACCGCCTGAATATTCAAGCAGCCATTAATAGTATTGCCACCTGGTGTGAGCTAAATGATATGGTAATTTCAGTTCCAAAGTGCGCGGTCCTGAAGACAGCTCCCGACAACTTCAAGTACCAGCTAAATGATTTTCCTATACCTGAGGTAACATCCTACAAGGACCTAGGAGTTACGTTCGATAGACATATGAAGTTTCGGGCGCACATTGCCGGTTCAGCAAAAGCTGCCTCTCGACTAAGTAATCTTATACTAAGAGTATTCTCATCGCAAGATGCCTCCAAATACCTGCGTCTTTATGAAGCCCTAGTAGTGCCAAAATGGTCATACTGTGCTCACGTGTGGACGCCTTTTTGCGACTAAGGATATATGTTTGCTGCAGCGTATTCAGGACAAGTTTTTAAAGAGAGTTTCAAGAAGGTGCAACTTGACGCGTGACAAAGTCGTACTCCCAAGTGTCGCGGAGTACCAGCGTCGTGTTGACTACCGCGTTTTTAAATATCTTATACGCAATGATCAGATTAATAAGTTTTACCACGTGCGATCAAACAGCCTACGGAGTCGCGGTTCCATTCAACCGCACGAGATAGCCAATGTGGCAGTCGTTAACCACTCATTTGTTTGGCGAACAGCTCGCCTTGCCCGCGAATGCGAGCAATTCATTTCCATTGTTCAACCCCTTTTTTAAATAAAGGAGACATTTGTATTGTATTGTATTGTAAGTTGCTTGTGGCACGATATCGTCTAAATGCATCTATCGTCATTGCGTTCTCGTACTGGAATTATATAGGCTTTCTCCAGCAGAGGTATGTAGCAGCAAGGCAATGACAACCACGTCCAACAAATTCAACCAGCACGGCCAGGGCTCGAACTAGCGATGTTTTGCTAACCGTGGTTGCCATGGCAACGCCCCGTTTCGAACGGTGCGTTGGCCGCCTAAGCCAAATATACTGAAATGATCCGTAATAGTCGTAAATCCCATGTTGGATAGAGAGTAACTGAAATTTCTCTCCATGCCTCTGAGAAATTCGCTATGTTTACAAAACGGATGTCTATCTGAGCGCAAATGAATAGTAGAATATATTCTATAAGTTTAAAAAAGCCTTACTGTTGCGGAAACTTTCCGCCCAATTTGGGCGTATCCGGCGAGACAACACTTTAAAGACTTTGTTCTACAATTGGTTCGCCAAGTTCCGTGGCGACAACTTAAGCCTAGTTCTGGGTGAACCTTGTGCGAAACTGTGGAACAGAATCCACAAGTTCCGGTTGCCGGAAACAAAGGCCTACAGGGATTTTATCTGTCAGTGGGAGGAGAGAATGTCAGACGTGGACCCCGACTTCTTTAGTACGGGTGCAATGGCAAACAGCTAACCGCAATGTGGTAGTACGCTATGCAGTGCACGGCTTCCACCATGTTCTCTGTAAAACTCAAGGGTACCATGAGCCGGCAGAAGAATGTATCTGTAGCAGGTGTGGGAGAGCTTGTGGGAGATATCATGCGGGGGAGTGCCCCAGAGTTGAATCACTGGCCAGGCTGGCTCAGTGACCGTGTTTTTATGCATAATATTTGACTATATACCTAACAAAGGTGATTAATAAATGAATGAATGAAGAATCCACAAGTGACTACAAATGAATTAGCCGTGACCTTTGCGGTGTGCTACACAACCATTGCCACTTACTATGGTTTCGCATCAAAGTTTAACTAATATCTCATGATTTGAGCAAGCACAACAAAGTTTGTCATTTGCGTCGAGCAAAATGCTCTTTTGGTTTTTCCAGGCGGGTCTGTGTTAAAAACTATTCGTTTCTTGCGACGCAAGAAACGTGGAGAATCTTGCCGTGCGCTCTAGGCCAGCCTGCCCAGAAGACGCCAAAGAGACTAATCCGTTCGTTCACAGTTTTGCTCTGTGTTTGGTGGGATAGGGATGGCATCGCCCATCGCGAGTTTCATCCGACTTTAGAACGTGCAGTTATTTTCTGTCCTGCCAATTATCGAACTGATTCACCAAACAAAAGGGCTCCAAATTTCATGCCGCGCAAGAGATATACGTTGAAAGTGAGAACACAAAAAATACTTACATTCCGGAGGAAATAGCAGGGCAACGAGGGAAATGATGATGGCGACGTATGTGACTGTGTACATGGGTTGGCGACGCACGAACTTGACGACAAAGAACGATGTGAGACTAATCGGAGCCTCACTAAGTGCCATAAAGACGAGATTGAAGTACGGATTGCTACCGAGATCGACCGTGAAGTACATTAGGTGGTAGTAGATGAATACAACGGCCATACTGAAATTCAAATCATCGGCAAAGAAAAGACAGACACGACAACACGAGCGCTCAGAACAAGAGCCACAGCACGCTAATATGGCAGCGATACAATGTCAGCAAAAACTCGATAGCCACTAAATGATTTTCTGATTTAGTGGTTGTTGTTGTTGTTCTTGTTTGTTTTAGTTTCAACCGCACCCCCATTAGCAGACATTCCAAAGCAAATTCCTGAAAATCTTAGTAATTTGAGTATACATTCACTAGTAGCCACTCGTGTTTGTGGCACACCTTGGCGCTTGGCGGTGGAAAGGCTTGACGAAAGAACCTGCAAAATAGAAACGTTATTACGGACAGAGTGAGACTTCCTCGGGGACCGTTGGAGCTGAGTGTTGATTAGGGCGCGATACATTCTCAGAAGTGCTTCTGGCCGAGCAATCGGACCCCTAGCCGGGGGGCGTGGCGCTAAAACTGACTACGTCAGCTTCAGTTTTAGTTGCTTACTGATATATGTTTTCTGTATATATATATATATATATATATATATATATATATAGGATATGAGGAGCCTTGGACTAGGTGACAGTATCATCATCGAGTATGCTCCTGGCGGTTCAGATTCAATTCAACATTCGCGGGCAATCATGTCCCACCTGAGTACCTCTAGGCAGTGAGACAACATGGGGTTGTGGTATACCGTGACCCAATGATGAGTGCTTTTAATGCTCCCACGTAACCCAGGTGTAGATACTAGTGCGAACGACAAGTCTCCGAAAAGCTTGTGACTGTCTTGCATACCAGTCACCCATAGCACAGTATTAATACAACCTTAACATAATGAAAACAAGAGGTCGCGTCGCGACTTAGATTCTTTCAGTAGAACCGTGATTGCCTCAATCAAGCACCTCGCTGCTTCCTTTAACTGAGTTGTGCTGAAAGGCTGGTTTATACCCTGAGAACACCCTCCCGTTTGGTGCAGCAGTTGCAATGGTGATATTACTCGGCTACAGTCTACACATTGCAGGCGGCCCCGTTTGAGTCGCAAGTGTAATGTTACTTCTTTGTCAAACTACTTTCTCGTAGTTCACTTCCGGCGCCAGTCGTGGTCACCGTAAAATATCATATAATCGGTGTCGCACGGAAGTACTCAGCCGATGGGAACGAACCGAAAGTACGCTCCATAATACAATCAGCAGTGCACTTGTTGCAAACATAGTATGGTTTAAGTACACATTCTAGCAAACGTCCTTTCTGAGATGATGTTTCTACACGTTAGATTAAGCCGCGACTACAATATCAGAACATGAAGAACAAAGACAATATAGATTGCTCACGAAAACGAAACCGTACCACAAATAATGCTACAGACGCATCACTGGCGTTAGTCGATCTCGTTTGTTAATCGAATCATCTTCGAGCGACGCTCATCGAGAAACCATACCGCTGAGAGTGAGAGGCCATGCAGCCACAAGGACTGTTAGGGAAGCCTTATATATCTCAGCATATTCGACACTCGGTGCATTAAGGATATGCCTTATAGGAATTTCAAACCCGCAGGGCGCGGAGAATAGTACAGAGATGCAAACAACCTCCTTAAAAAATTGTTGTTTTTATTTTCTAGGCGCGCTGAGTGGGTTACCCCACCATTCTACCGAATAAATTAAATGCTAATTTTCGTCAAATTTTTGCCAGTGCCAACACCATTTTCACGCCGTGGTAATAGGACGATTTCGATACTTAAAATACAATAATAATAATAATAATAACTTCCGAAGTTAGACTTCCGAAACGCGTTCAACACAATAAGAAGGGACAACATTTTCGACGAAGTAAAGAGAAAAGCTCCACGACTCTATCCGATGATATGGCAGGGTTATAGAGATTTCTCAATCCTCGCATGGAACACAGATACGATCACAGAGTCGCAAACTGGCATTCAGCAAGGAGACCCATTGGGACCAGCTCTGTTCTGCCTCGGCATCTCTTATCTGGTATCTAGCCTGCAAAGCCCTTTCAATGTCTGGTACCTAGACGACGCTGTCTTGGGAGGTCCCGCAAATAGCGTGGCGAGGGACTTGCAGGCTATATTGAACTTCGAGGAACCGGGAGGACTGACCCTCAACGCAGCCAAGTGCGAGGTTTTAGCTGTCGGAGGTACATCTCAAGATCAAACGCAGGCTATACAAACAGTCATGGAAGTACTTCCAGGGATATCTCGTGCAACTCAGGATAACCTAGATGTTCTAGGTTCTCCCGTAATGCCTGAAGGAATTCTACGCGCTCTCAATGCTAAACGAGAGACCCTGTTAAAGATCCGCCCACGACTGACAAGTATGCACCCGCAGGCGGCTCTGTGCCTATGGAGACACAGTCTTGGTTCACCAAGATTTGTCTTCATGCTACGAACATGTCAGACTATGAAATATATGGAAGGTCTTGCAGCCTACGACGAGACCACAAGGGACATTCTAAGTGAGATACTAAACATTAACTTAGAAGGAAACATGTGGCAGAGAGCTAGCCTCCCCATCGGCAACAGAGGTATTGGAATAATAAGAGCTACGGATCTAGTTGCAGTGTGCTACGCTGCTTTCCTGAATCAATTTGGCTCCCTGGCGGAATCACTCATTGGCGAGGAAGCAAAGCTTGAACTAAAGAAGGCAACTATGGTAGCAGACAACACAATCAGGATTCAACTCGACTCCGGCCCTTTGAGAGAGCACGTGAGTCAAAAACTTCTTGACGCTTACAAAACTAAGAACGAGATGTAATAAATAGCCTAACATCAGCAAGAGAGCGTGCCGTCTTTCTAGCGGCTCAAGATCCCTTCAGCGGGGGCTGGCTTCAAGCGCTGCCGTCCCGTCAGCTTGGCACCATGCTGGACCCAAACTCCTTCCACATGGTGTCAGCCCTTAGGATAGGCGCCCCCGCCTGCCAACCTTTTCTTGTCTGCAATGCGGCCAGCCCGTCGATTCTGACGGTCTACACCCGTTAAGCTGTCTGAAAAGTCCCGGCAGACTCACAAGACATGCTGAACTTAACGCCATAGTACGAAGAGCTCTTAGAAGGGCAGGGATACCATCTACACCCGAGCCGAAGGGTCTAAATGGCAGCAATAAGCTGCGACCCGACGGGGTCACCATCCCGCTATGGTCACACGGAAAAAGCCTTGTATGGAATGTTACGGTTTCATGCACGGCGGCCTTGTCGTATTTATGTCACAGCGCAGTCGAATCTGAATGGGTAGCAGAGCGCGCGGATTCTGAACTCCCCATCAGCACAGGTAGAGCGAAAATCCTGAAAGATATCGGAAAACGCATAGAAGACGTTACGGGTGATCGACGCGAGGCCATGTTTTTGAGACAGATGATGTCCTTGGCCGTTTGTAGAGGGAACGTGGCTTCAATCATAGGCGCAATGAACTGACAAGGGAACAAAGCAGGATAAACCTGGCGTAAACGTTCATACCTCACAATTGTTTTACCTGAATGATAATAAAATATAATAATAATAATAATAATAATAGCGGCTGCAAACCAAAGGAAGTTAACGCAATTGAATCAGGCCTGAGTTATCCGTGGCGTTTATGATCACTGGAGGAGGTGCTGCGACCTCCAATGAGGCTGCTCTCCGTAGTGGGCAAGTTAAAAGGTCTCCCCTTATAATGACAGATCAGGAGACAGACAGGCCTTACCACGGGCTCGCCAGCCCGCGGTCCGGGCAGTCGGACCCTAAGAGGGTCCCCTGTCCAACTCGCGCACTTACGTTTACACGAAGAGGCCTGCGTCGACACATTACGGTGAAGCACGGAGGGCGTGCCCATAACATAGTCGACGAGTCAGAGCGCTTGAACTCTCGGTTTACCGCGGATCATTTAATCAGTGTCATTCAAGTTGTCACTCGCCGCTGGCGGTTGGTCCGCATCTTGCCGAAATCAGTACGTAGGCAAGTTGCCGAAATGTTCACTAAGGTGTTGTGCTCAGTCGCAGATAACAACGACAGCACTGCCTGGCTTGCTCTGTTCTCTTTCGCGCCTGTCGTCCTCCGCCTTCCCGATGGTGGGAAAGATGACCGCTCGTTGGTGGTTATCGTCCGGAAGAACCTCCGCGATTTTACTGATGGAAAACGGATTGACCTTAGCGGTAGCCCCGTCCCAAACCAACCTCCACGGCACCGGACGGTCGACACCGTCCGGCTAGCCATTGCCAAGCTCTGGGAAGGCGACGTTTCTTCGGCGGCTAGGGTCTTGATTTCAGAAGACACGCTAGCGCAGAAGCCCAGCGAGACAGACGTGCTGCTGGATAAGCACCCTCCCGCGCCCTCATTCCTAACATGGCCTAGCCCTCCTCACGTGCTCCTGCCATTAACTACATCAGGCGAGAACGTCCGGTCTGCCATACAAACGTTTTCCCGTAGTTCAGCAGCTGGCCTGGATTTCATCAGACCCCGGCTCTTGCAAGACCTGTTGTCCCCCGCTCTAGGGGCTGCCGCAGACCGGCTCGCGGCTGCCCTGGCCGAGGTCGTCGATCTTCTTCGATGAGGATCGCCTTTACCCGACTGGCGACCCCTTATCTTCGGCGCCCGACTTTTTGCCCTCAAGAAGAAAGATGGTGGTGTGAGGCCCATCGCATGCTCATCCGTAATCCGAAGGCTGGCAGCAAAGATCTGCATTTTTGAAAACAAGGCGGAAGTATCAGGTGCTCTTGGTTGTCATCAGCTCGGGTTTGCGACACCGGGAGTATGCGAGGCCGCGGTGCATTCAACTCGGTCCTTCTTGGAGTCTCATTCCGGAGCCACCCTTGTGGTCAAGCTCGACTTTAAAAACGCCTTTAACACCATTCGGAGGGACCACCTGTTAAATGCGGTCAAGGCTTGGGCATCGAGTATATTCCACCAGGTGGAACTAGCTTATAAGGAGCCATCTTGCCTTCTTCTGCCACATGATACCATAATGTCGCAAACTGGGGTGCAGCAGGAGGGATCAAGGAGTTAGTCGACTCATTCGAGTGCCCTCTAAACACATGGTACTTAGACGACGGTGTACTGGGCGGGGCACCTGATGCAGTTCTGAGGGACATCCACAGAGTCATCGAGCTCGCGGAGCGGAGTGGCCTGGCCCTAAATCCTGCAAAGTGCGAGGTTCATGTCGTAGGAGGTGCTACCGACTCTGAGGTGCCAGAGGTTCTTCCAGGATGCAGGACTGTTGGCACGGATCCGGAGTTACTAGGCGTTCCCCTATTCCCAGAGGGAGTTCCGGCAGCTCTCGAAAGGTGGATAGAAATGTCACGACTAAACGACATCGTGCTTACTACAGTTGAGGCACTTTTGAATCTCAGTCTATCGGCAGAAGCACGTCAACAAGCTCTACTCCCCGTTCATTGGGGAGGACTAGTGTTGCCTGAAGCTATTGTCCTATCGGAGGTAGCTCTGGTAGCTTCCCTCCACAGGTCTTTACAACAGGCTAAATCACTTCTCGATTCAGTCGCTCTTACGGACCTAGAAGATCGCTTAGAAACAAGCCGCCGTAGTGCAGTTGCCCTGTGCGGCCACGAGCCTGCCGAAGCTGGACGCCAGAGAGATTGGTCGGCGACTTCACATGAGCAAAGGGTTGAAAATCTCATCGCGGAAAGCGCCACAGACGCTGATAGGGATAGGCTGCGCGCCGTCTTTTCTAAAGGGGCGGGCGCATGGCTCCACGCCATACCCTGTGCTCGGATCGGGACACTCCTAGATGACGAGTCGGTGAGAATCGCGGTCGGACTTCGTTTGGGGACGGACCTTGTGCACGCTCATACCTGCGTCTGCGGTGACGCCGTCCAGCCGGATGGACGCCACGGGCCACGCCCTGAACGAAACTTTCAGCAGAGCCCTACGCTCTAGTGGCCTACCGTGCGTCCTGGAACCCGTCGGACTGGATAGGGAAGAGACCCGACGGTCTGACCTTAACCCCGTTCGAGAGCGGTTGCATGCTGGTTTGGGACGCGACAGTTACTGACGCATTAGCCCCTTCAATGGTTAGTGCTGGCGCGGCCCGGGCCGGATATGCTTCAGCTCTCGCTGAGGCAGGCAAGGTGAGAAAATACTAGAACATCGGGTACCCGTACGGGTTCTACCCACTTGCCTTCGAGACACTTGGCGGGCCGGGCCCGTCCACTCGCGGTTTGCTACAGAAGGTCGGGAAGCGACTAGGTCTAGCCAGCGGTGATAGGCGAGCAAGCGAGTTTCTCAGACAGCGTCTGTCGCTGGATGTGCAACGGGGCAACGCGGCTTCGGTTCGGGGAACCCTCCAGAGATGGTTGGTTACTACATTGGACCCTTCGTAAACGTGCACACGTTCGCAGAGACCCAATTTTCATGTTCCCACCGTCGGTGATTAATTATAAAGATTAAATGTCTTTCACAATAATAATAATAATAATAATAATAATAATAATAATAATAATAATAATAATAATAATAATAATAATAATAATAAGTAAAGTTTTACATCAAACCTCCATCATCTGTCAGCCTTCACGTCAACATAGAAAAACCACAGGATAATTTTTTCCGTATGCCACGTCCTTTAAAAACAGTTTAAAAGAATATCAAGCTCCATTCGATTTCCATTTTAAAACATTGTGTGTAATTTGCATGTTTTTATATTTGAATGTGCTTATATATATAATTTTATTATATTATACGCAGTAAACTTGTATTACAAAGTTAGGTCAGCCCCAGTAAACCACTGCCTGAGGGCAACGAGCCTAGCACCGCGGCCGCATTGCCACGTTGCACTTCAATGGATATTATCTGCAGCAGAAATATGCTAATAAAGTAACTATAGTATGTACATGTACTCACTAGTTCATGATGCACGCAAGAGTCGTTCGGCATATCGTAAAGCCACGGAACAGATCGACCAGTGTCCCTCGGACTTGTTTCTCCTGCGGGGCAGACAGGAAGACAGGGATTTACACTAAATAAACATATCAATTTTATTGTATAATAATATTTCAAAAAAAAACAAATAAATAACAATAATAATAGCCGTAATAATAAGACATTTTATTTATCCATATATATACGCATGCAATTGTGTCATAAGATATTATTTCTTTAGATTAAGGATAATAGGGACCCGTTCTCTCATCGATGTTGTTTATGGACAGGTACATTTGGGTACAACAGCCTTTTACATCTGGTCCTACCAAACGGGGTCATTATGCGTGTGGACTCCCGCAGAGTGAGGCCTTAATTCCGTTTCATTTTTGTCCGTGTCTCAAAAGTTGGCTGAATCTGTCTGGTGCTAATTAAACATATGGTATCTGGATGAGGGTACTCTGGGAGAAATTACCACGCTGACCAAAAACAATACCAAGATTGGAATGTTTGGTCAATGAGGCGAATGCAAATTCTTTTAACCAGCTTGTACGGCTCGACTTTGTTGGAGGTGACGGGCTTGATAGAACTCTTGCTAGGACACGAGGTGGTGAGAAAGAAGAAATAGGCGTACCTCACTTTCCGTGGGACTGGCAAAGGCTTTAGATGGGTGAGAAAAAACGCTAGAGTTTGCAACAGAACGTCTCGCCACTGGGGGCTCACAGATGTTTATTCCTCTCAAGAATCTCTTAAAAACCCGCTTGGCTCACTTGCTTAGAGGCGTCAATCTCCTCGACCGGCTGGATAATTTTCGAGCCGTGAGCGAGGTCTCTTAACACAGTAGAGCGCCTCTTCAACATCTGCTTGTTCCCTAAGACGTGCTCTCAGGCCCTATTCCCACAAGGCATTCAAAAGTGCCTTTGGCCGGCCCTTGAGGTCTGCTAGCTTTCTTTGCATACTCCTGCCTTCAGAACAAGGCCGAGCTGTTTAAAAATACGTGAACACCTTCGCGTGGAGGCATTTGTGTCTCCAGTATAACTTAAGAAAAATAAGCGTAATAAAATAACCCTTATTCCCCTTGAAAGGGGAAGGACGCTTGTTTGGGATGCGACGATCGCTCCCTCAAACTTGGAAGCTAGTGCAATGCCGCTGGCTCCGCGCTACGCAAGGCTAAACGTCTAAAAACCAACAAATTTGCCTAGTTCGCCAACAAGTACATTTTTGTGTCGCTAGCATTAAAGACACTCGGGAGACCCGGCCCTGAGGCATGGTTGCTTCTACAGAAAATTGGCAAACGAATTGAACTGGCGACAGGAGGAAAAAGAGCTCTTAACTTTCTACATCAGCGGCTGTCTCTGGCGGTTCAGCGCGGCAATGCCGCAGTAATAATGGACACCATGAGGGGCTACCTCGAGGAAAAGCTCGATTGGGTAGCATTCCTCACAATCCCTCGTGGAATTAGTTAATCACATTTCCCTGTAACCCTAAAATTAAATCATACATTGAATAAAAATGTAGTGATGATAAAATATAAATAAAGCTGCAGATATATGTGTATATATATACATACACGTGTAAGCTTGCATGCAACAAACACAGATTGTTCCTTGTACTTACGGCTTCGATTTTGTCACGCGCTTCTTTAATGATAAAATCAACGTCAATTTTCTGAAGGTCGTTTCGGCGCACGATCTTTTTTAGTAGCTCTCTCGCCTCCTCATACCGTCCCATTGACACAAGCCACTTTGGTGACTCATCGATGAACCTGAATGGTAATATAAAGCCGTATATAATGTAAGATACGACAAGTAAACAGATCAATCATGCATCAAAATGACGTTGCAAATGTCTAGCGCTGATGTGCACGTCCACCTGTCTTCCTATATATAGAAACACTATAATCTATTGTTTATATATATATATATATATATATATATATATATATATATATATAAACAGCAGATGATTGAAGGTAGACGGGCTTTAATTTTTGAAATGCGACTTGTTGGTAGCGCAGTAGGACGGGCAATACTGCCACGTCGTATTTAATGCAGCGACAGCCATTCTAGCAGTATAGGTTTGAGCAGCAATGTGAAATACTGTGCCATCGAATATACGTAAAGTCACATACGGAGCAACAATATGCCGCTGTGTTATTTACGTGATAATTAGTGGCTCAAATTTGGTGAACTCTAAACGAGACTTTCATAGCTAGAGAAGGGAATGGATACGCTGAGATGCGGAACAGAAAAGCCCCATTATTATCGACCCAAATGCAAACAAGTCTATTTAAAGTTATGAAGTGGACGCATAGAAATGCCGTAGTGTCGACGTAGGGAGTCGCAAGACTGTATGGCTTGGTAGAATGCGCTTAAGTATTAGTTGGGTCCCGCTAAGCCTAAAAGAGAAAGGTTATTTGAGTTATAAACTTCGTGACATTAGGTTTATAAGACAATATTTACGCACGCGGTGCACATGAGGTTGATGACATCTGGCGCGGCAATAAGGACCTGCACGAGTCGCCAATCTCGCACGTTGTACGTCACGATCGGAAAAGTAAGCAAGCCGACAAACCAGGCAAAATCGCCGCTCATCGCCACCATGGCGCGTTTCGATGTACCCACAGACTCCAGTGCTATAATGACAAAACCAACACACACACATATATATATACAGGGTGAATTAGGGAGTTTTGTACTTCTTTCGAGGTTTGATAGAACTCGGCAAGAAAATATTTTTTCCCTATGGAGGGAGGACGCGGAAACGTCTTGTTTAGGAGAGAGAGTGAAATTAATAAAAATCGTTATTCTGCCTTTTTTTCTTCTACATAGTTGTGCGAAATCTACGTTTGCGGGAGAACCAGTCAACGCATGAAGGTACAGATTACACCGGCGTGTTCGGAGGAAAATTCTGCACAACGGAAGACACTTCACTAGCTTGCGTAGCAAAAAGCCAATACACAGGTTGAGAAAAGTCATAAAAAGTCGATATGTTGTTATGTCTTACGTTAACGCTTTTTCGTGAAAAATCGTAAAATGTTTCCATTACGACCAAAACTGTATGTCCAAAAGACTACTCTCACGCAATAGCAAATTTAATGCCCACCACTTTCGTACTAAAGTGATGATGCTGCGTTACGCAGTTGTCAAGTCACTAAGCTTTTTCGATAGCCATATCGAAAGCGAAGCGCATATTTCCATAGGGCGTATGAGAAAGTTAGGTACATATTTTGAAGTTTGGTAGAACTCAACAAGAGAATCATTTTTCCGAGTGGAAGGAGGGGGCGGAAACGTCTTGGCAAATTTTTACGGTTCTGAACGTGAAAACTTTCACGTAAACATAACAACTATGACTGTCGAAAACGCTTAGTGACTTGACAACTACGTAACGCAGCACCATCACCTTGGTACGAAAATGATCGGCATTAAATTTGTTATTGCGTGAGAGTGGTCTTTTGGGCGTACATTTTTGGTCGCAACGGAAAAATTTTTCGTGAAAAGGCGTTAACGTAAAATATCGACTTTTCATGACTTTCTTTAATCTGAGTATTCGCTTTTTGCTACGCAGGCTAGTGAAGTGTAGCCAGTGCAGAATTTTCCTCCGAACACGCCGGTGTAATCGGTTCCTTTATGCGTTGACTGGTTCTCCCGCAAACGTAGATTTCGCACAACTATGTAGGAGAAAAAGGCAGAAAAACTACTTTTATAAACTTCACTCTCTCTCCTAAACAAGACGTTACCGCGTCCTCCCTCCCTAGGGAAAAATTATTTTCTTGCCGAGCTCTATCAAACCTCGAAAGAAGTACAAGACTCCCTGAATCACCCTGTATATATATATATATATATATATATATATATATATATATATATATATACAGAAATTTGCATAAACATACATAAAGAATGAAATGGCTAAATAATTTCAATAGCACAGACTAGACCTTAGTGACTCAATGAGGTTCGATATTTACATCACTCGTAAGCAGGGGAGCCGTTAAAAGGCTCTGTTAAAGACAAATTCTTTAACCACTAGTTGATCAAAGCGCCGTGCCTGCTGACCAAATAGATCGGCCTCCTGTGCTGCGCAAGATTCCAGATAATAAACCTCATGGCAAGAGACCGGGGCGAGGGTATTCTCCGCCACTACAGTATGTTACTATTTGTCCAGTGGCTCTACAGATATAATCGTTGCGGGCCACTGGATGTACAGCAACAGACTGTGTTGGCGAAGTAGGGGAATGTTACATTTGTACAACAAAAGACCAGTTGGAGAACATAATATTGTAATCACCCTACAAAAGTTTACCCTTTCGCTTACTACTATCGTGACAGAGACGAATAGCTGGGCGAAGTGCTGAATAGTAGCCACAGAATCAGAAGGCGACTCAGTAAGTATGCTGTGCTAAACCTTCAATTGGCACGTTAGATCCTGGCAGAACTCACGGGGTGGAGGTTGTCGCTGTACACAGTCGACTCATAAATCCTGGTCACCAAAAGGCAAAGATGGCTGCTGTACGACTGGGCAAACAGTGACTTGAATGGGCCTTATCAACCGGTGGAATCAGACAACCAAACAAACTAGAGACTTATCCGATGGTAAAAGCATGACCCACGTCGCGGCCCACCTTGGCTGCACATTAATGTCAAACACCAGCGGACTCCCAGAAAAAATACCGTCATCTAGTATCAGCTGCTGACCCAATCGTCCTCCACGGATCATCAGAGTAGAGAGCAGAGGCACTAAAAGCTAAGAAAAGAAAGCATAGAGCACTAAGAAAAAGCTGAGCAGCACGGAGAGAGTGCCACTTATAAGGGCCATTACATATTATTGATAATCTCTACGGACATTGAAGTAGTTACTGCTTTAATGCTAACCTTAACAAAGGGGATCACATCTCAAACGACATCTCAAACCGAGAAATAGAGAAGGACCTTTCTATGCGCGGGTTATAAAAAACATCTCTTCATTATACGTGAATGAATAATTAGAAAACATTTTCGCAAATGTGACTCTGGAGAGGTGGGAAGCTTAGTGAGACTGAAAACCTGGACAAGGGCAATCTTCCCAAGAAATGCGTTGTAGTATGCTAGTACGCAGAAACAACAGACTTCCACGACTGTGTTATGAAAATGAAGAACATTTAGGTGGACACGTGTGTCTTAAGTGGCACTTCGGCGAGGTTGGCGACGTAAATCATACACCTTTTGCCTGTGTGTCCTTCAAAGACACGAATATTAGTTCCTGCACCAATCCTGGACAGCAGGACAGCGAGAAAACTTTCATAAATGTTTCTTTCAAAGAAAGAAACGGACGTAGGGTTAATTTCACAGATGTCATAAAAAGGGAAGACACGACACATACGTATAAATATATATGTATATATATATATATATATATATATATATACCGTACCGAGTGTGTAGAAACCGACGCCCACGGCCGCGTTCGCCATCCGAGCGAGTGAGAAGGTCCAGAAGGTCGTCGTCGTGGCCACGCTGAATCCGATGATGATCGAAAGCACCAACGATATATGGAGCGATCTCCGTCGACCGTACCAGTCGGAGATGTGCGAGAAGATCAGCGTTCCGAACATTCCCGCCATCATCAGCGATTGCGACGAACCTAACAGCCACTCACGTCCGCAGACCGCGTTCCACTGGAGGTAGCAAGCGAAGTCCCCGGGATGTCAGCAGTCCAACAGCGGCGAAAAGACATCGAAGACAGGATATAGCACAAGGATCACAACCCGCATATGGCTACCTCGAAGGACGACGTGCTACACATGCGCACTATATACATAGATATGTATGTATCTACCCATGTGTGTACATACTTGCACGTACTAAGTCATAAGCATATAGATTATATATCTACTAATATGTATAAATGTTAATATCTTATATATCTAAGCTTACGTATACATTTGGTTATCGATAGCCATATGCTTATATAAACAGATACACCGATAGGTGTATAAATGTACAGGGTATGGCAGTTTATGGCACGTTCCAATTAGGGTTAGAAACTGTTCGTAAAATATTGTTGTCCAGTTGAATGGAAATGTCTTGTTTAGAAGTTCAAGTAAAATAAATAAATTTTGTTAAACCGATGTCTCTGACCGGATATTATTTCGCAAAACGTGCGACTACAAGAAAAGGAGTTTAGAAAAAATATCTTCATCTACTGAAGGATACTCATGTCGGCTACTAGAACGCAAAATATTAAATTGAACACAATTCGCAAAAATGGGAGTCCTGGAATATCAAAATTTTGCACCTTTAGTTTCGATAGCTTGAGCGTTTACTATTACGCTCAAAATCTTTAAAACCACCCCCAAGTTCTGTTTCACACATATATTTTTGGTATCATTTTGATGGTATAGTTAGTACGTAATATGAGCACCGTAAGCCGTTCTCCCCCCCTTAAATGTTGGTCTCCCATGGGGTCCCATGTTTCCAGAGGAGGAAACTTAGCGGCTGTCAGATATTACGGCAGTTATATCACGAATAGTGCGAAAGTTTGAAAATTGAATATCCGCATACTCCTGTATATGCCTATTTTATAAGCGTTTTTAATGTATTGTACATTAAGAGTTAACTACAAAACATTAGAGAATCTCGATACTTGAGAATTTCCCTCAACGCGACTATTGCACTTTCCCTAGCATTGGATGCCCGTTAAACGAAGCAGGATTTTCTTTCAAGCACGTCGGTATATTTTGGTTTCTCAACAATTTCGCTGTCTAGCAATCACTATCTGGTACTATTTGGTCCATAATATAGTCAATTGCGTTTTGTCGTGAACAGGAGCAGGCCGTTCGACATCAGGTTCCCGATCCGCGCTTTCAGACGCTCTTCGTAATGCTAGTCTATTCGACCTGCCACCTCTATTGTTTTCTCGTCTTCCGTTAATCTTGAGATGGATTTCTTGCCTCATTATATGCCTCTTAGGCCACGGTCAAAATCAATGTCCAGGTAGCGCACCGAGTCAGCAAAGATTATTTTCATCCTTGCGTTTCTTGCGTCTCATTTTGTATTGTGTTTGTTAATACTACAATGCCCTTGACGGATTCAATTCGACCGGGTCTGTGCTTAGTAGACGGCATATGTTAGTGGGACCTTTTTTCACAGAAGGGTATATAGATATATGCAGGATGGGCTATAATTTGGAAATTACAAAGCCGTTTTATTGCGGAGGTTGTGAAGCTGTTTAAACTAAGTCGGAACGCTGTGGAACGAACTGTTTATAGACTTCCTGAGTCGGGGAACCACAGTAGTCACCATTTGAACGATAGACCGCGCTCTGTGAGAACGCAGAAAGATGTTGAAAATTTGAGCTCATGAATGAGAAGAAGCCCTCGTCGGTCCCAAGGACCGTTCACTAGAGAGATTCAGGTGTCACGTGCAAACCTCATAAAGATTGTAAACGGAGATCTTGGGATGGTTTTAGAATGTCTTGCGCGAAAATAAGAGCGAACCGACGCTAATAAAGCATAACGGTTGACTCTACGCAAACATTTTTTATTAGACATTCAGCATGGTCGCCTTCCTTGACGTGATGTGGTGCAAGTTTGCTGCGCAGCCTAGCTTTAACCAAAACGACCGATTATTTGCACAACGCGCCCAGAAAGCTACGGAATTTACAGTGAAAGAGTGGTTGGCCGATCGCAAGGAGGGGCCTCACTCATGGTATGAGCTGGCATATCGGCAATTGATTCTTTCAATTAAGAGCAAATAAATTGATCTTCATCGACCCACCGCAAACTGTGAATTTTATCGACAGAGGATCTTAGAAACCATTCCAACCTTCGAAACCAAGACCAGGAGGTCCGAGCAGTAAAGCAGCATAGGTGCATGAAAGCAGCATAGACAGAGGAGGAAAATGGAGAAAGCAGTCAGGCAGCTGGCATTCCTCGCAAATGGGGAACTAGACATGAGACGCACGTAGCGAGATTGAAGAAGTCCTGTTACAGAAAGATCTATACGGTAGAAACGGTCAAAGTGATGAATTGACCGCACGGTATAAGACTGGGTATTCCTGGCCAAGCCAAGGGTATTTCCAGAAGCCTCACATGACATAGCTATAATGCCGTCGATCATATAGCGAAAAATGCCAATGATAGCAGCTTCTTTAGCTGCTATTTTCCTCCCAATAGGCACCAATAGGTATTTCTCGAACGCCTTGAGGCGTTGGACTTCAGCGTAGGAACATTAAGAAACCACAGCCTAATTGTTACGAGGAATTTTAATGCGGCTCTTCCGTTGAAGGCAGCGACGTTTGGCTGAAGGGAGAGGCTCGTGATGGAGGTAATCGTCAGAGGCTCTAACGGGTTCCACTAAAACGGGCTATCCAGTTTGTCAGGTGACCCTTACTGTTTGCTGTTGCCAAACGTAGACTGTAAGGCAGCTAAATTTTGTTAGTTTTTCAGAGGACTTGTAGGTACGGCACGTATATATGCAGAACGCATAGGTACAGTACGCGTTTATAAATCCGTAGCGAAATACCAAATAGTAATGTCCACCCGTTCCACGTACATTTCGAGCATGATGTTCGTAGTTACATTGTTGAGTAACTGAGCATTTACAATCATCACCATTAGGGCACTAACCATGTGGAGCTTATCTACTGGAAAAGTATTTTGTCGTAAGGGTCAGGGAGAGCGAGAGGGAAGGAGAGCGAGAGAGAGAGCGAAAAGAAGATTTACCTCTTCTGTAAGCGTTCTTGTGTACTGGCTGTGGTCGTACTCCCAGGAATCACATTCTCTTGCGGTGCTTGTATTACTTCCGCTGCCGTCGAACACCTTGACGAAGCAGCGAATGTCAACTCCTTCATTGGCCGTTTTCCACTCGTCAACAGAAATTGAATCATTAGGTCGAGCACACCAGTAGTCGAGATGTTTTGGCGCCATAAATTGTAGAGCCATCAC